>JAQIWO010000717.1:0-12656 GCA_034695405.1 Entomobrya muscorum | reverse complement strand
GGAATAAACTTGCCGAAACGCGTAGTTCTGGCATCAGGTCATCAGAATTAAAAGAAGCGTAGCGTCTCCATTTATTTTTAAATATACATCACAAAATTTGTTTGTTTTAATTTGCTTATAATTGTTATGATGACAAATGGCTAAATGAGTTAACAAAAATAGTTTAATAGAACATCGTATAACTAAAGCAATATCAAGGTAGCGTTGCGTCGAGATTTGTTAAATTTTTCTCCGACTTCGTGTGTTAATGATGAATTGGCAGCATATTTTTTGAGCATTACTTCTGCAATTTAACCGTGTTCATAATATATAATTTTAAGTTAAGATTTGTAAAATAATAAAGTCAGAAGCCTGAAACTGACTGGTAAGTCTTTTGTCAATCGGTAAATTTCTCCGCTCTTAATTAACTCTCCAAACTCATTTCGTGCATCTAGCATCTGAAACCACCATGAAATGATACATTAGAGCTTGCTAGAATGCTCATGGAGTTACACAATATCTATTACATACTAAGTTTAAATATTTATATTTAATAAATTTTCATACCATTAAGTTGTCCACACGCCTTATCATGTTCGTCACGAGCTCTCTTTTTATATTTTCTATTTTCACACCACGCGCTTCAAGATATTCTGTATAAGACCTTTGGCTTTCACTGGAAGGAGCCATAGAATCAATGTCATGTGTCTCCTCTTTCTGTTGAATACATTTGCAAAAGAAATACCACAGGCGGTTTTTAGTCGTCATAAACTTATTGTAAGTTTTCAGATACTATTTTACAAAAAATATTTTTAGATTTTATGGGAATTTCACCAATATTTCATTGTTCAAGTTTACGTATTCGTTATTTTTCATTTGGATGGGTGCTTGAACTTTTAATCCTGGTGGGGCAGTGATACCTTCATCTCTAATACTTGAAGATGAAATGGTTTTAGATCTAATACCATTTTTCTGCTTCCGACGAGCATAAACATTGTCAGCGAGCTTAATCCCAACAGTTGCCCGGTACTTCTTAAGGTTTCTGTCAAAGCTGTCGATGAAATCTTTCACCTTAAAATTTAAAAAAAATCGTTATATTAAATACTAAGGGATAATATATCAGTTCGATCTTGACATGATTAAATATTTAAAAAATAATGTAAATTTTAATTGGACGCATTTATATCGCATCATCTTACTTCATCTGTAAGGTTCCAAATGCCTCTTGTCGAAGCTGCTCGTTGATGCATTACCGCGTAATTGAATTTCTTTTTTATAAGCTTCTTGTGCTGTGTAATATCATAACTTTTGAATAAATCACGAAACAATAATATTGGGAAACCAACTCATATCTTATAATATTTACCACGGAGTCACTTGTTTTTTTAATGCACTCCACCCAAGACAAATTGAGGTCACAAGAATCCAGCTTTAGGGTTAACTTCTCATAGAGACCAGCTTGACCAAAGATACTTGGATGCAAAGACAATTCTACTGTCAATTTATGGGTTTTGTTTGCCATTTTCCCCGTATTTCCTCTCCTCAGGATTTCAGCAATCTTCATTTTAAGTGGATTTGGTAATCAGGGCAGTTTTATATAAATACGTCCTATTATCGCCTTTGTGAAAAAATATTACGTTATCTTGTTATCTAACACGACTAATTAACGTATTTAAGTCACGGAAATGTAAGTAAGGGCTTCTATGACCTGAAAATTTGCTAAAGTTCAATTAATAAAACAGTTTAAATACATACATACTCAATAATTTTCATGTAAATTCGGTTTTCAGAATTTTGGCGCCAAGGTGAACAGGAAAACGTTAAAAATCCTTTTTCTACAAGTAGTCAATAATATTATAACTTGAAGTAAGCTAAATGATTGACGTGTTAAGTCAACTTCTAATCAGAAACACAAACAAACGAACATGCAAGAAATTGCCCTTTCTTCCTCACAAAAAAGTTAGAATTCTAAGCAAGTAAGTACATGCATAATTCAGGTTGTCAGGGTCCTGAATACTCAAAGTTTATTTTTGAGGGCTAGTCACTTGTTACTTAGCTGACAAAAAAACAAGTTTATATAAAATGCTTTCACTTTTAACCAATACAATGTTTTTATACGGATCGTAAGTTTCATTTTGTACTAAGCAAAATTAAAATAAATGTGTTAGTATTTAGAATTTACCTTCCTTGGATTTGCTAATTTCAAACTGTATTTTATTCTAAAAAAAATTCTTGATTCCTTCACGTTTCTGCCTGTCGGCCTTCAAGTGTAAAAAATTTGTAACTTAAGAGTATAAAAATATGCTTGTGTTTCCTTTAACTACAGTGCAGCTTTTGATATAATTGGGAAAAGGACAGATATGTGATGTGGCGTGTCTTAGTCCAAACGAACGACTGAATACAATCGTGCTATTTATCTCTGACTTTATAATCTTGAAATTCTGAGGATAAAAAAACGTTTACACTTGAAATACTGGTTTGGGCGCCTTTTTCGTTAGTAGAACCATTGCAAAAATCAGCCGGATAAAGCAAATGCCCCAACTAGTTAATATTTTCTTCACTTTGACTTAATTTATCCTGCCGAAATTTCATCTAGGTGTTGATCAAAATGTCATCGAGTTTTCACCGACTGTTGTTTCGTCACAAACCCAGGAGAAGTCGGAGACGATCATACAGCATGGGCGAGACCTCCGCAAGGAAAAAGTAGCTGGCGCTTCAAGAGAAAGGCCCAGTTCATTTTCCCAGGTTATTTTTTACATGAGCTGTCGTCTGATAATTGAATTGTGCATTGCTGCCTAAAGGTTTTGTATTAAGTCTTGTGTTCTAAAACTTTCCTTATTATATGCTTTGGTGCTAAGCTACAGTAAATTGGTGAAATGGTTAATAAGTTTTAATTTAAACTAGGGGTGCGTTTTAAATGATTTTTTTTCAACTATCCGAATCAAATCTAGTTTAGGAGTTTGAATTTAATCAGCTTGTTCTTTGTAAAATAGCAAAGGAAAACTAGTGTGATTTGTTGAATTCAGTAAGAGGTTTTGTGCTTTTATCTTGAATAAAATTAAGCTTTCCAGTTGTAGTTTACACAATATTTTTTGCCTTAGCAAGCTTTTTACGAGGAATTTAAATGAAAATATGAACTAATTTAATAAAGTTACTGAGTAAGATATTGAGTGGTATCAAAGTTTGCTAATGAAAAACTGACATGTACTCTAACTTACAGAGATCGTGTATTTGGATCTAATAATGGGATAGGCAACTGTGATAATCCTAATGACTTGACTAAAACCAGCCCCAGTGTTACGTTTTCACGGCCTAGAAAGAATGGTGACAGTGGAGCTTGAGAAACTACGTTTACCTAAAAATCATTGAGTTTTAAGGCTACTCGACGGAATTTTGGTGTCACTGACAACAACTTGATCATGCTCAATTCTTATTTTTCGTGTCAAAAGTAAAACGTTGAAGCAATTAACCGGTTCTTGTTAATCGATTATGTTGTAGTTTGTAGCTTTTTACCGAAATTTAAGCTGAATTTAAACCAAATATTTTGTAGCGTTGAATCGAAATTTCCTCTAGTCTTGTCCGTCTTGCCATATTTAGGAATGACAGTTGGACCGCTGGCGAACAGAAAGTTTAACGAATTTTAAAATCACCTGTTTATTCTCTCATGCCAGTTCTAAACAACACATGTATCTTTGGAGTCGCCCATCATCTTTGTATTGCCTTGTACATTGTGTATTTTATTCCGGATGTATATATATGTATCATTTCAGTCCAGTTTTCTTCAGTTCTTGTTTAGTTGCGTGGCGAGTTAAACATAATTTTTTAAACCTGTTCTGTTGTTGAGCTTTTAACACTATTGGTAATAAACAAATTTGTTGGAGGATAAACTACTTAATATAAATCAAGGGTGGGTATATTATCGTATATTCCTTACGTTGTCAACTAGTATTGTTTTTGTTTGATTTTTAAACCATTTCAATACATATTTAAAGGTAAAAATTTTACAATTAAAAAAAATTTGTTTACACGAGCAGGGTAAAACATATTGTGTTGTGGTAGTTGTGAGTTTTTTTGAGTTGGCGGATTTTGAAGTTACGTTAGCACCCAATCAAAGTCTTAGTTAATACTCTTAATTTCCCAAGCAACGGCTTTGAGTAGAGGATTTTTTGATTACGAAAGTGTTGAACGAACTTACTTAAGAAGATGGGTTGATAAAATGTGAAATTAAAAGCTTGCTATTAAACATGTCTTGTAATATAAATTTCAGAGAGCTTTTTTAGGATATTATTGCGGTCGTATCAAATATAATTACCATGAGTGGAAATCCAGCCACATTGTTTACTCTCTTCGATGATCCCGAGAGAGTGGAGGCAGTAAAGCTCAGGAATGTTACGATACCTGAAACATCATTTGACCTTGAGGCTACTCGAAGAAATCTTAATGTCACATACCTGCGAGAGAGCTTGGTTTGCAGTAAAGGATGCCAGCGCATCGCAGTTCCTATGTCAGGCTATGTCTGTCCTAACGGTCACGTCTATTGTTGGCACTGTGCTAAATGTTTGTTCGAAAAGCACATGGGGATATGCACTACGTCTATTGGAACAGTAATTCCAAAGATGGTAAGTAGCCAGAATAGTTGGGGTATAACTAGCAGTTGTTCTGAGAAAAATGTAGTCGAACTTCGAGGTAGAAACGCGAATGTTGGAGGAACTTTCCAACCCAATGTAAAGCAGGAATCTGGAACCTTACCAGCTAAACCGGCAAGCCTGCTTATCGAGAAGGAACCTAAAATGTCATATGTAAAGTGTAACCTAGGCTTACAACGGCGAACTGACCCTGCATCAATGGCTTTGTTTCTTCGGTGTACCTGGAAATGCCCAAGAGGATGTTCCAAGGAAATTTTAGGCCACGACTACAATCAGCACTTGTCTGAAAAATGTATAATTCAACCCAATCAGGTAAACGCGTAAAAATCTGCTAACGTATGCATTAAAATTATTTGGAAAAAAGTAATAACATCCCATTATTACAATATCAATTTTGTTTTTCGGCTTTATCCATGAATTAAAATATTTATAGGAATCAAGAACCCAGGCAGAAAAGAGAAAGGCTGATGAGATAAAAACTACCATGAAAGCTGAAGATTTTCAATGATTGTTAAAGATAATGCTAAATTAAAGTGGACGAATTAAAGTATATATTTGTACTGCGTATTCTGCTGCCAAATTTTGTTATTAAAATGTTTTAAAAATCAAAACTGGTTAGTTTACATATTAAGAACGATGATTTTTGTCGTAGAATTAAAGTCGGGTCTCAGATTCATTTAACTTTAAAAACATATTTTAAAGTTAGAATTAATCTAAATATTACATGTTTTTGTTGAAACTAAAAAAGTGAATCCAATTTAGTTTCCAATATATGTTAAGGCATAGGCAAAACGGCATAACCTAGTGTAAACCGGTAATTTTAGAACTTTTGAAATAGTTAGTCACGACGTTAAAACAGAGTGTCAATTGAAAAATTCAGTAAAAGATTCGATATATGCGTTATGCATTTACCTTATGAGTACTCCTTTACGAGTTTATTTTGTGTGACGGCAGGCAGAGGTCCAGAACATAAACATGCTGAATTTTTTGAATAAATTACGTACACTTCACTAATGCTAATTAGTCACAAATAATATAAATACGGCTAAATGTAAACTTTTCGAGTCAAATTGCAACTGGTTGATGCAACTTGGACATTAGTTGCGTCAACTAGATCTTGTTGTATTTGTTTTATTTCTCGTGATAATTCTAAGCCAATCCCAATAATTAGGAATTACAGTTTTTATACAATATTATTGATTATATCGTGTAAATATAGTAGGTAGGGAATAGTAATCGTTTGAAAAATCTTATTCGCAATTAATTTTGCCAAGAAGCCGATGAACTAATTTTAAAATAAATCATTTAGCAAAAATATACTGAGAACTTAAACAAACTAGTTAAATATTTCAAACATGTGTATATGGATTGTAGATAATAAATCTGTGATGAAATTTTTTAAACTGTTAGCAAATTCTTCATCTAACATATCAATCATGGGACCTTTTAGAATTGGATTTGAAACTTGCATTTTAAAAACAAGTTGTAGCTGCGGGAATTAATTTAATTATTTTTTCCCTTTTGAAATCTGATTGTTGGCATTCACTTATAACCATTTTCATAAATAAAAGAATTGGATATTTATTTTATATGAAATAAAGTAATCCGAAATTGAATCAACTTGCATCACTTTTGGGACATTGAATTTTCCTTTAATAGTGAATAAAAGAAATAGCAAAAATGTTTACCGCGAATAAAACTTGCATAACTTTTGTTAAAACGATAAAGACTTTTTGAACACTGCGGGAATATAATAAAAGCGTTACTCATATATTTTTAATATTTTAAATGTTATCAGCAAAGATTTTTACGGACCAACTTGGTGACAACGAAGGCGGTCTCCTAGCCTATGAGCCTGTTCCAATAGAAAGACACATAAAAAATAAACCTCTGCAATTTATTAGTATTCAAGCTTTATGAGCACTTACTCCATATAAACCCACGAAAACTTTAAATGTAATTACTATATTGTATGAAATTCTTGTAACCTTTAAAATATGACTGAGGACTCATGATCACAAACATGTTGACGTATAATTGTTTAGTTTGCAGATTGTGGAACATGTGATCAGTAAGTTTTTAGACCCTAGCGTTCGACTTTTTAGAATTCATGGGTATCGTCTGTTCACTTGAAGTAGTATGACCGAGTATTTGAATTTTGTTAAGAATCAAATTAGCTGTTGCTTATTCTTCGCATTTATCACCAATTTTATTTTTAGATGCATATGGACATTTAAAGAGCACAGTTAAAAGCTTGTTAAATTGTGGACCTTCAGTTGAGTCATTAATATTCCGGGAAAATAAAAATCTAGTCTCTAGACGCCCTTCGGGAATGTAATAATTGTTTTGTGTTCCAGTTTTAACACCTAATATTGATACAAGTTTAGTCACAACAGATTGTCGTGTAAAGAGCTAAAATGATTGACTAGCTGAATTCATACAATCAGAGTTGTTTGATAGAAAAATTAAAAATCTCTAACATTTGTTGGCGTTAAGTGAGCTGCTATGAGAGCACTTGTTTCTTATCCTATTTCCATCTCTTAGCACTCGCAGATTTTAAGAACCTTCAATATAAATTTGGTACTTGTTTTTTAGATTGACAAATTTCAGTCTTCACAGATAAGTTCTTATTTTCTAGGCTCAAGCACAAGAAGAAGAGGTGCGTGATATCCGATTTTGATCTCCTAATCACTGTCACGTCATTAGGGAGGCACTTTTTTAAAACGTTAAAATTTTCGAGCACCTGGATAAAAAAATCCAAAGCTGTATTAAACCATAAAAAGGTTTTCAAGACAGATAAGATCAGACAGTTTAGATAAGACATTTAATAACATATCATTTAGCTTATGCAGTATAAAAAGCATCTTTTCCTTACATGATTTAAATATATATATATACGTTTTTTAAACATATTCCTTCACAAAATAACCTGCCCATATCTCTGATTTAAAAAAAATATTAACCAAATTTGTATTGCATATTATAAACAATTGTTAACAAGTGTTGAAACAAAACATTGGAGATCTGCCTGCCAGCAAGTTAGAGTTATGAACTATAAAAAAATATTTAAAATATTAAAAAAAATCATGTGTTCACTATTTTAAAACTGGGGTACTTTAAACTTATGTTTCTCTGGTCTGCATAAGTTACTGGTCATATTCAAAGGCAAAAAATGCGGAGACGATTGATTTTAAACACAATTAAATAAAAAGCTTATTTGATGTTGGAAATTAAATTATAACAACCCATGGAAATGTATAAAATAGAATGCTAAATTGTTCTTCTAAAATATTTATACATATTATTTGATTGATACAATTTATTACCATGGAAGTGTTTTCCAGGTGCCATGATGTATTGGTGGAAAAATGCAATGCGATGTTGTTTTTCTTGGAATTTAATATATATTCAGTCTGCGTGCTTTATAACTTTATTGTACACAACCACAAACGTTTTAATGTTAGTTTCGCAATCCGTGAGACTTTTCAATAGATTTATTGCGATCACGATTATTCTGCTCTAAATTGATTATATTCAATGGCAATAGTTTGTGGATTTTTTACCTGCGTAGTGGCTTTGCTCCTACGAATATCACTTTCGTGACTGAGTTGTATTTTAAAAGCAATAATGTATCTGATTTGCTCAAACCAGAACCGTTGTGCAGCCTCAATGCACTCATCAAATGACAACTAATGCTGTAAGTGAGTGAGTTCACAATGCTTACTCTCTCAGTTTGGTTGGCGGAGTATTAAAGTATGCACATATGCCATGCCATCTATTTAACTATGCCAAGTAGTATATTAGTAGGAATCGAAGAGAAACGTGGTCAGTGTGATCTCACCGTTACGATCGAAAGTATGACACCAGCCAGTCTACCAATACATTCGGATTTATAGATGCATTTTTTAAGTCTACGGAAATACAAAGAAAACAGGTCAACTGTGTTTCAGACTTTGACTTAGAGGTAGTCATTTGAAACCTTGTGACTAAAAGTTGGGGAAAATTCATATATATATAAGACGTTTGTTAAGCATAGTGAAAAGCATACAGACAAACTGATTAGACCAGCTTAGGTAAAACTGCTTATCAGCGCACTGGTTTTTAGTGGAGGTAGAGAGATAACTTGGGTTTAAACTTTCGATTGTTAGATCAGAGGATTTTGTTAATATTCACTGCAATCAAATTCCAATGTTCCCTCATCCAAACTCAAATCTTTTTCGTACTTTAAAAGAAATGTTTATCACATTATAATTTAATTTAAAATTAGAATTTAATTTATAATGCAGATTCATTTTATTATAATAATCTAAATAATTTATAATCTAGATTATATTTTAGATTAAAACCATCATGTCAAATCAAAATCTTCATTGAATTATTTCCTATTAATACAGGATTGCTTATATTCATTAACAATTTAAAAAAATACTTTTGCATTAATTTTTGTTAGTAGCTACCAGAACGCCAACACCTGATTTCCGATATATTGTTTTGAAAAAGGAATTGCTAATTTCGAAATGATTTACAAATAATATGGTAAAGGGTTAACGGCTTAACCAACGGAAAACCTCATTTTTTAATGTCGTAAAATATTCCTCGATTCTCTTCAGCCTTTCAAAAATTTCCATATTTTCTGTGTTATTTCGACATTGGAGTTTTACAAATGATCCCAGGTGAGTTCCTGTCGTAAAATGGAGGGGAGTAATTTGGAAGACACGACGAATAAATTAATGGCAGATAAGTTATATGATGATGTTATAATGAAATTTTGGTAATTGTTACAGGAAAGGCCAATAGTGTAGACACTATTTCGTTGGCTTCTTTATTTCTTGAAAATATCCAACTCGGAAGCGCCAACGAATGGAAGGGGATGGAAAAACAGATACGTTTAAAACTCTCTCGAGTCAGTTATCAAAGAGTTCCGAGCCTCCTAAACTTCAACAAGTGACCGTTTCGATATTTCAACTCCCTGAAGAGGTTAAGTCACACGTTATTTGCTATTAGTATTTTCATAAAATCTTGCTGTAAGGTTAAATAAGCATTCGATTTTTTGTCTAGATATGGACCATCATTTTGTCCCAGGTCACAGGCTTGGACCGTCTTAATTTGTGTCGTTCAAATTTATCTTTCGACAGTATGCTCGGCCGAAACAAGTCGCAGTGGCTATTTGACCAAGTATTTCCATTTCTGTTAAATCATATTACCGAAAAAGAAACAATACTCAAGTGTCGTCAGGTGTGCAAAACTTGGAAAAACTGTGTAGAAAAAGTTCTAGAAAGTGAACACCCTGACCGTCGTCCATTCAATAAGGACCACATTATTGAAAAATCTATTTCTTGTCAAGCTGCAGTTCACTCATCTTTACATCGCTGGCTGTTAGACTACATTGTGTTTAACCCAAGTAACTCTCACAGGTTTCTTACCTGTCCAAATTCAGCACCCATAGGTAGAGCCATTTTATTTTACATTCGAGAATCTTGGGAAACGAAAAAAATGGAGGAATTTTGGAAAGCTGCTAATGCGTTTTTAAAAGTTCATGGTCGTCACATTTGGCATTTTAAAATTGTTTACTACCATTTTCATATAGACTGTGTAGAGTTTTACACGCTTCTGCGTAAGTGTCTGAAATCCCTATCAAACCTCCGATCTCTGGTTATACGTAGTAACTCCAATGAAATGTACAGCGCTGAAAATAAGCTGGCTCTCGAGTGCGCAATAAAAGCTAATCCACTTCCATTTAACGCCATGCTTTGTTCACTCGACGTAGATGGGTCGCCGAACATCTTGCATGCCTATATTCTCAACCAGTATTCCTCAAGCGTGAAAAAGTTGTCCTTTAAATGTAGTACTAATTTGGATCTTGACCGTTTTGATATGAAGCTCCAAGAAGTTCGGGTGAAGAGTATCAGAGAAGATTATGTAAGCATACGGCTACTGAAACTTCCCAGTTTGCTCTTTGACACATGCACCAAACTTACTCTTGACCTTAGTTTGTGTAATAGCATCAAAGGATACAAATTTCAAGCTTTTATTCATCAGTTTCGTGGTTTGGCCCATTTGCGGATCACAGTAGGTGCAAAAACGTGCTGCGTATACTATGGTACAACATACCAGGTACCCTCATTGGAGTACTTAGAAATTGAAGGAAATTGGAGGCATATTTTGTCCTTTTCTTCCCTTATTCTATCGTTTCCAGGCCTTCGCTATTTGCATTTTCGGGACACGTCATCCCAAGGAATTTTATCGGAGTTGAAAGTTAAAGGCAGCCTCGAGGAAGAATACGAAACAATGCAAATTGCGAAATGGCTATGTCGAAAACATATTTATCTTTCTCCGGTTTGGGACAAGCTATCAAATCTTAAAATATTCACTTTTGAAAGCGTCAACACAAACTGTAAAGCCACTTGCATTCGTCAAACGGTTAACATTTGGAAACAAAGAAGGCAGCAAATAATACATAGTATAAGCAATAACGGGAAGCCCTTTCCGAGTAGTGACTTTCTAAAATTGTGTGCCGTTTGCGGAAAAAGATGTAGATGGGAGACTTATATCATCGAAGAGCAGATTCATAAGCGAGTGGCAAAAATATACTAGAGAAATGATAGTAGTAGTAAAAAAACATGCCCTGCACAAAATCTTTACAACGCTAAAAAAAAGTGAAATCATTTCAAGTATTTTTATAACTTTGCTGAATTTTGTAAGATGTCAATATAAATGTACCTAAAGCGTTTTAGTTGCGAATTGAAATATTACAATTGATGATTAACTAAAGCGATTATACTCATAAAGTATTTTCTGTTCCAAAATTTTTTGATGTGGGGTTGTTTTTTGTCAATAAATAAAACTCCACGTACTAGGAACAGCTCCAGTTATTTTCAGTCTTATTATTTTAATCTGTATCTATTTCATTTAAGTTAACGTGTGACTTGACTGCGTAAGATTTTTAATCAGTGAATAAATAAATAAATAATAACTAAGTTAAATAAATCTCCAACGTATTTAAAAAAATATATATGTATATATATTCATGCCATCTTTAAATTCTTGATACCGGTATTTTGTCCAAGGTGTAGTTATTGAATTAAATTCTTTTGCTGTACTATGTTTATTTATTATTTCTTTAACCCACTTGTCTGTCAATTTTTCTTAACAGACTGCAGTTGTTAAATATATATTGTCTAAAGTGTTTATAAATAATATTTAATTGTTAACTTCAAAAATCCTTGTTTCTGCATTTTTGATCTCAAACGCATGACAAAGATACACCATAAATCAACAGATGTTTTGAACGGTTTATACAAATATGCTTATAAAATTTTGGACTATGTCCAGTTTTAATTTTGCCTTTTAAAAGAAGGAAGCGTGAGGTTTTTTAATTAAATGTCAATATTAAGTGATGTAAACGGATACACAATTGAATTAGTATATGAAAGCTGAACGAAACCCAAGTGTTAAAATTATAAATATGGTCACGTTATGATAAATATTTTATAGCTTTGATTCGATAAAAATATTTTAGGAAAAATATTTATGATTAGAGATCAATGAAAAAACTTTTTGCAAAAAATTCGAAATAATGACATATTTAAAACTGAACATTTCGATTGTATAAATACAAGTACACGAGCATTGTACAAACGTGGACATAGTTTTGTTGTCGAAAGAACATCACTCATCAATTTTTAAAACCTAACAACCAAAATTTTGTCCCTGAATTTATTTTAATTTCTTTCCAAAATTCCTTTATTTCAATAAAAACGAGGTTCCTAGTCTATTTATCATACTTCCCATCAAAAATAGCTAATCGTACGCGTTGGCATACACATTCACGTTTCTATGAAAACCATGTCTTCGTTGACATGCCACCTATTCCGATATCCAAAAGTTGATAGAATCGGATTTTTTCCGAAATCAAATTTTGTTTTCATCCTACAATTTCTTAATTATTACTATCATTATTATGTCATTTATTCGCAGCGTTTTCATTGAATCACATACATACATAAATACATACATGAGCAATGCAAACAT
>JAQIWO010000716.1:0-12658 GCA_034695405.1 Entomobrya muscorum | reverse complement strand
AGAATAGAATGGCGAAAACAGATTTCGAAAATTCTTAACCGTTCAAGAGATATCGCGCGGACAGACGGACGGACAGACGGACAGACGGACAGACGGACAGACAGACAGACAGACATTGTAAAAACAATAAGTAGCTTCGCAACTTAATAATAACTCGTATTTTCTTATGTCTTTTGTGTAGCACAAATTTTAATTTCAAAATTATTGGACTACATGTCTTCCCAACAATGTCCAACGGATAGGATATAGGTTATTGGATATTCAAACGCAAACAAATACTTCTTCCGAATAAAACCCCCAGATAAACAAATACACATCAGTGGCAACAATAAGTGTCCACGTGGAAGGCTGTAAAATTAAAACACAAAAAGATTAACTGCAAAAGACCATTAGAAAAATTAAACTTGTTTTAGGTTGACTCTAGATTCAACTTTACTTGTTAATTTTGGCTATTCAATCAATAGCATTTAATAAAATGCTCCAATTTCCATGTTCTCATTATTCGTATATGTCGTAATGTTTACATGGCTTTTGTTCTGTCAAGTTGTGTTTTATGTAACAATATAAATGAAAAAGCACTACACATTTTCTGTAAAAAAAATTGAAAGTTTTTAAAGGATTTTTCGTGTTATTTAGGACGGAACCTTTCAACGTTCTCTAGAAAACTGTTGAACCAAAACGAAAAACAAAACCAAGGCTTTCTCTTTACATTCTTAGAGAAAAGATGGAAACCCAATTAACGTAAGTCACAAGATTAATTGTAGAATAAGCGTTGTCTTTTCATAAAAAATTTTCTGGAGCTATCATTAAAAGCAAAAAAGCGAGAAAAGTATTAAGAAAGCTAGTATTACAGTTTAATTAGCAAAAGGAAAACAACTCAATCCTAAATTAAGAGAAATAAAGTAAAATAGCAGCACTAGTTCAATAATTGCATACGTTCATGTTCTCAGTAATTATGTCTAAAAAGAAGCTAGACATGGAAATTCCATTTTTGAATTCGATTGATATAATAAGTTTCTTCAAGAACTCTTTCAAGGAGCCCTGAATTCAAATTGGTTCGGTTAAGAAATTCCAGGAAATTGAGTCACAGAACTATAGACAGGACAAAAGAAAATGAATTAGAAAATGTGTTGGTTTGCCTTGCATACAATTTATAAAGAATAATGGATTTTAAAATATTACTAAAGCTTTTAATAAATAATTGCGAAACGTGCAGAGGTTTACGTTATACGCTTTTTATTTGTGTACTTATATTGTATGTATGATTAATGCTCACATAAAATATTTTCACACGTTTAGAAACAATGTTCTATATAAAAAAAATTGTGCTCCCAAGCGCAAAAACACATATACGTTAGCAGGTGGCAAAGAACCAAGTGTGATAGACTAATTGATTCTGCCAGAAAATATTGACATTTTATGTAACATTCCCCAAACTAAAAAAAGAGAGTATAGTGTTTGAAGAGAATTTTTGTCAGGAGAGCAGAATTTTTGATTGCATCAAATCCGTTTTTTGGAATTTCCTGGTGTTAAGAATCGCATAACTTACACATTTATCATTTTAAGCATTTGCATCATAAGCACCATGCATACCAGCAAGTTTTTTCGTTGGTACAGGACTCCAAATATGTAGGACTGCCAGTATATTGTAACCAACCAGTTATAAATGTCATCAAACTATAATGGGCACTCGCTATTGTAAATACTACACAAAAATACATCTTCAAACAGAAAAATTCCCATTTTTGCATACGTTTAAATGCCTAGAAAATTGATTAATATAATTCCACGTGTGAAACAAAAATACATTTGCCTGTCCTTGGGACTCAGTAGTAATCCGTGCATGTATTTTTCAGAATGTACAAGGCAGAAATTATTTTGCTGCTTAAGATTGCGTAAATGAACAAGAATGGTTAATCAGTTCATTCGGTGGATGGAATAGAAGCTTGTGTGGAATCTAAATGCATTACTCCAAAAGCACAGAGGGATTTATGTTTTACGCAAGCCAATTTTAATACGAAAGTCAATGATTCAATACAAATCTTCATAATAGAAAGGCAAGCGACACTTTATTTCCCTAAGCTTTCTCCCATTCAGAGGAATTGTTGCAGGAAAAATACATCATTGCCACTGAGACTGAAAATCAGTCGATACGAAATCATGGAGTAATGAATTCGAAAGTCATTCTCTTACAAATAAAAATTATTCCGAAAGCAAATAACCAATAAACCTGCGACTGCGGTAAAAATCGCGAACTATGAATTACTCCATAATACATACATGCATACTCATTTATTTATTCGATAACTCGCGGTTTGACTTATTTTTGTTTCAAAGAAAGTGTCCATGGACTACATTACTCCATAAGTCTGGAAGTTTATATTGTGGTGGTTGTTTTACTATTTCTGACATTTTTATTCACTGTTTAACCTTCACAAAGATGCAATTAAGACAGATGGGATTTCCGATTTTTGTAGTTGAAAAAAAAATATTTTAATGTCAATGCGGACTTGTTAGTGTTTTTATCTATTTATTTTGTTTAAGAACAACGGAAATTCACATGAGGACAACGTAAAGTTTGAGTTATTTGGCATAAAAGTTGGCAAAGAGAAAGTTTTGCAGACAACATTTAAACCAAGTGAAGCTCAGAAAGTATGCGAAAGTAGTAGAAAGCAAATCAGTGCTTAAGTAAATCTCAGATATAAGAAAACAGTCTGTTTACACGTATACGCAAAATGAGTCAATGTCCAGAAAAATTAATTAGCTAAAACTGAGTAGATTGCTACTTTTGTTTGGTAAGTACACGTGGTAACTTGCTTAATGTCTGTGCATTTGTGATGCACATTTGCCAACAACAGAACTCTAAATAACTCTGTTAAATGCGTAGCACTTGGAATATTTTCCTTCTAAAAGGGAAATGCCTATGTATAGTATTTATATATATTATATCAAATTAAAAATTCTTCTCTCGTTGATAAAACACACGTTATTTAAAATTTGAAGCCAACAAACTCAACGAATTTTGTTGATTTTGATAAAATATCTATGTTGTCACATCGTAAAGTTTTATCTTAATCCGAGTGTCTTCCCTACTTACCAAGGTAATTTACCTCCACGGATGTGGTGCTGACTATACCAGTAATTAAAAAAATCTGAAAACACTTAATTTCACAGAACAGTTTCACTTTTTTCACATAAAACTCATGTGTTTACAAAAATATTTTAAACAGATCCCATACAGACTTCATAGAGACGTTGGAATAATTTTTTAACGAAATGCCATGTGTATTGTTTCGCATTTTTATTTTACATTTCTTATCATAAAGCATTACGAAAAGCTCCCTGCTTTCTCTCTAAAATTAATTAGCTCTTCTATCATAGTGTCTCAACTCAAGAATTGTGTCATAAATTCAATGCCAATACGGCTAAAAGCTGTAGAATTTAAATGCTAATTTCGTCTATTCAGTATATGCATAGCATGGCAGTTTACTCATGTGGATTGTTAATATGACGTTGCATGAGTGTGTGCTGTGTGGATACGTTGAGATATTAGGATATCCGTACCTCGTTATCAGGAAACTAGAAATATTTAAGCATACAAAATATCATTAAACATTTAGAAGTATCTATTGTGGACACTATTGTGAACACGTTGTATCGTAAGCTATGTTAAAAAGATTGTGCAAATACAATGTAGTAAGTTATTAAAGTATAATTATTTAAATTGTAAGTCTAAATAGATAGAGACACGTGGTTAAAATAATTCAGTAAACTTTCCAATCATCAATCCTTTAATTATAATAATTAATTAATTAATACGTACAAAGCGAAATACAAGCACGGCACACTAAAAGTTATCTCCTTAAAACCGTTAGCATCTCCTTAGAAATTAAAATTTTTTATAGAATTCTACAATAGCAGCAAGTTAACAATCTGTCCAAACGCATAGTCCAGCATAACCAACGGAGTAACCTTTTCAATATAGTTCACATCTCCAACTCGGATCTTTAAAGGTTGCAAAGATTTCACAAATCGCTTGGCCCACTTTCTCTCCATTCCTCTCACATTCCCAACCATTCTCGAGACAACTCTGTTTGTAAGAAAGGTCAACACCTGGGTGGAAACTCCATTGACCTTCGACAATGTCCCATAAACGATGACAATAACTAAAAGTGTGGCGAGCCAAGTATTCGAGTACATGACAAGTTGGGGTATCGTGAGACTGGAGGCATACGACAATAACATGTAATTGGCCATAATAAAGCCTGCGAGATTAGCCCACATCACAGTGCCCATGCTCAAGTCCTGATGAATTAAGTTAAAGTTTTGGCAGAGAAGTTGAAGCTCTCTGTAGACGGGCAAGCGTGCCCTCAAATATTGATTATATAAGGGCCACCGACTGGAGTTCAGGATCTGCAACTGATAATGTTTGAGGTAGTAGATGAGCGCGTAGCCTTGAATGAACAGCATTTCCCCAACCTGAAACGCAAATGTTCCGAGAGCGTCTAAAACAATGAAGAAGCTGAGCAGGCTTATCATCGTTTGATAACAGTAGCCAGGAAGATGAGCAGGAGCTTTAGTCAAGAACTTTTGAACCTCCCGCGTAAATACGAGCTGCTCACAATTTTCCAGGAGAAAGTAGCCAAATGTTGCTGGTGAGCAGGGAGAAATTGTTCTTTGGAGTGCATAAGCCGCTGAAATGACAAAGCCCGCACTGATTACACAAAGTTGAACCAACTTTATGAATAATTTTTCGTATCGCCCCAAAATCCGAATTGGAGGATTATCTTTAGAAATGGTAATGTGACACTGCTCATATTGGAGGAGCATGTTAAAAAGCTCCACGACCTTTAGATATCGACGGATGTAAACCTCTTTGAGAATGAGGAAAGCAGCGATTCTGGATGCGTACAAGCTGCATTCCAAGGTGAGCACCATAGGAACAATGTCCTTATTCAGGAAGAGCTGCAGCCATAGGAGAGCATTGTACATCCATCCAAGCAGAATTATTTTCTTCTCAAATTTTATTGCAGATTTTTGCTGGGGACCAAGCCGTGGAATTGTTGTTTTTGAAGGTGAAGAAGAAGGTGAAGAAGAAGGGGTAGAAGAAGGTGTTTCCTTGTGAAAGCAAATGGGCGCTGTGCCACAAATTTGCTGGATTTTTAGGTGAAGTTCCCACAATTTTATGCAGTTTTCTTGAAGAAGCATTATGGAAATGATTTTGGTATAAAATTAGCAATGAAAAGTGTTCAAGTTCAACCGTGCTCAGTTCTTAGACTGACGGCAAAAGTTACTCAACAGCCCAGTCCATTTACACACAGTTGAGTTTACACAATTTTAAGATATTTATCAGAAAGAACAAACGGCAAATGTTCAAACTTTTTGCTAACATCATGGAAAGCTTCGTGGAATCATATACTCATTTAAAATTATAGCTTACAACTCACATTTACAGAATTCGGGTCTTTCGTAAAAGGAGAATAGGTGGGCCAAAACTTCGTGTGAATTTAATCAATAAAACGATGAAATATTCGATCAAGTCAAGCGTTACCGGCCATGAGAATAATATTTAAGTACACAGTGTGGGTGGGTGAATAAATATTTGTTTTTTGTCGCAAAATATTTCGCAGACTGAAATAAGTCTAATAATAAATTTATGTGCCTATTGTTATTGAACTCGCTAAAGGTTTTGACACGCTAATTAAAAAACTAAGGTAGGTAAGAGATTGTATCAACTGGTTCAAGTCATACAGTCAGCATGTAAAATACATTATGTACTAGCGAAATGTAAGCGAACTAAATTTGGAACTTTAAATACAAGAAAGCTACGTAATTTCTGTCATGTGCCTTTTACCTATGACCTATCATTTACAATTGTCTGCGGAAAACTTAACAGTTTCCCTTAAAACGGAATTTTATTAATAGAAGACGCATTAGATCCACTCACATTCAGACAAAATATTATTATGGACCTTGATACTGTTTACGACTGGGTGAATGGCTGTCAAATAAATAATAAACAAAGTTGTATTTACTATTAACAAAGCACAAATGGTTATATACATAAAGTGTGACAATAAATTATAAGACATCCTAATAATTTTTAGTGTTTAAGGTATTTCGTCAACCCTGTTACACCGATGGTTAGAGTGAATATGCCATTTGGTAGCTAAACCTTTTCCCTACATCCATGAAAAGTTTCATGAACACGCGGTCCCCAACTCTTAACTTGTGACGACTCTTGCAAAATCCAGTCAAAAATTAGGTGACAAGAAATTATAAGACACTTTTATTTTTGCACTAAACGTGCGTGCAATTATCTCGCACATGGGGATATTGGACACAAAAGTTGTTTTTCACCCCAAACACAATCACTAAATGCGAAATACTCAGAAAATTCAAGTGCAGTTACTGCTGAATGGGCATTAAGAAATGCATGGAGCAAAGCCAAATCGCGGATGCTCCTGAGAAAACGGATCGCGTACTTGCGTGGATGATGTTTTCTATCAATTTCAATCATGGATGTTATGCACATTTCTTTGCTTCATATTCACTTTAACCATCGGTGTAACAGGATTGAGGAAATACCGTAAACACTAAACATTATTAGGGTGTCTTATGATTTATTGTCACACTTTACATACCAAGTACTTATTGCTGGCTTGAGCTTCTATTGTTTATACCACCTGGCTAACACTGTTTGATTTGTCCATTAAACGATTGTTTATTAGTTTATATCGATATGTTTTAAATGTAGTTCGATGATATCATCAGCCAGTAAACCGAAATATAAATGTACATTACAAAAGTAGCAAGGTTGTTGTGAATCAACTGGCTAAAACGTTGACGAGTACACCTTTCTAGGTCAACTTTGAGAGCAAAAAGTTCATTGAAAAGAGAAAACTGAATGACAATTAAGCAGAGAATTTTTTTTACATAGGCGGAATATAATGGAATGTGGAATGGACTGTACTGTAAATTTTAAGGTGTGCTTACTTTTTTATTTAAATAAACTTTTGTTGGTGGTATTTCTGTGGAATTAGAGTTTTCTATGCATCCATCGGCATGAAATCACAAATCTTGAACTTTTTCAATTTCGAACATTTAATTGCCAAGATTTGTAAAGTTGTCATGTGTTATCCTATTAAAAAAGTTTGCAATTTTTAAGTGGTTTTTAATATTTTAGAGACGGACATTGTGGTTAGTTTTAAAATTATATTAACATTGAAATTGTTAACAATATACTGAAACTTTTACAAACCAAGTGGAAAGCATATGAATGCTGTAAATTTAGCAGCTGATCAAAGAAATCGCAAATGCTGTCATGATTGGTGGAGAAAGTTTGGTAGTTGACGGAAAATTTCTGACAAATTAAGCATTGTCTTAAGAAAGCGTAAGTATAATAGGGAAAGTGTGTAATTTCATCAAATTGTAAAGTCTATTCAACATTTACTACATTGCAAATTTCGACGCTGACAAAAACAAATACGAGCTTAATTCTATCAATCCTAGTGAGTAGATTGTCCGCACGGTAGGCATCCATGACTTGAAACAAGATACTAAGAATGCGTTGCGGTACGGAAAAATATGAGAGAGAAAATATGGATGCAAAACAGAAAATATTATCTGCTTAAGACAAAAAACCGGGCTACATATGAAGTCAATTTAGAATTTTAAAATAAGCATGAGGTTCATTTGCAATCTATACAGATTAGATTAATTCAAACATTTTAGAGATATTTTCTTTATAGATATACAAGGATGATAGGTACTTCAGTTACAAAAGTAATTATATACTGGTCATCATAGATATTACAGTTTAATTTATTCCGAAGAGCGTTTTGCGTGTGTCATTGAATGTATGCATAGTTAAGTTTTTGTTCTCCTCTTATTGCAACCTGCAATTTGGTTATGGCAGATGATGAACGATATATTTTATAAATTTGAATGATTTTCTTTTAAAAAATGTTTCCTTTATTTTTTCTTTAAGTAATTGTTCTAAGTTTATGCAATCGGGAAAATTTACAAAATAACTTTGCAAGAACGTAGTTATCACGTGCATTTTATATACAATTGCATTACAAGGAAACCGCCAAACAAATATATTTAATGGGCATATATAATGTAATAGCCAGGTCACAAAACATCGTATCATTAACTCGAAACTTTGTCATTGCAAAAAAAAAATTATTAAAAATTTGTTTTAATGTACTTTAAGCCATGTGGGATGACATGAAAAGAAGGACTAAAATAAATTGAGATAAAGACAATGAAGAAGATCTCATTGAAAGTCACTCCCTTTTTTTCAATAAACAGACAAGACAAAAAGGAGAACAAAAATAGTATCTTTGTACATTTTATTTATCCATGGTTGACGTGAAGTTCAGAAAAGTTAGCTCAGAAAACTGCAACATTTTCCAGACCCAAATCAATAAAGAGAAAATTAAAAGAGAAAGTCTTAAAAATGGATTTAAAATATTTTTATTTTCAAATCATCAACAGAATACAAAGATAAGCATAGCAATAAACCGAAAAAGTAAACACGTTATATTCATAAGTTCATTCTTCCCATTTAAAGATTTTTTTATGTACATCTACTGTAAAACGCATTTTACATCAAAAAGTGTGTTTTGCTTGCCGCCCTTGTTTTTCGATGTCTAAAGAGAGCAATGGGCGTTATCAGATAGCTTACAATATTTGCATTAGTGATCTAGCGAAATGAGAAATTAAATTATGAAAGTAATTTGTTTCACAAATTTGTTGAATGAAATCTAGTTCATCGAGCAAAAGGCAACATGAATGAGATCATACAATAGGATAAATAGTAGGGATTTTATCCAAAAATATTTTAATAACCTTCTACAACTTAAAAGGAACAGATAGTTTAAACTAAAAAACTCATTTACAAGACCTTTCTAGGTTTTTAAAGATGGAATTGGAAAAACTCATTTTGTGGATGATAAATTTCATGGTATAACTGACAAATGGATTTTTAAAAGTAAACCATCAGAAAGCTAAGGTTTAGTATCGACGTAGCCTTTGATACATCAATTATATTCTAAAACCTTGCTACTAAATCACTCATCTTATCATGGTAATTCCAATTACATTTTCACAACAAGCTGTGACTACTCGGAATGTGAAATTAGAATCTCATAGCAATGTCTACGTAAACAAAGTGAACACTATTGCACAATGAAATTCATTAGCAATCACCTGCGTGTTTAAATTCATAGTCAAAATTTCAAACTAAAGATGTCATCTATATGTAAAAGGTATTACAAATCTGCTTATTTAGTATGAAGGGTGCTGAACTAATGCACAATAAACAAAAACATATTCATAATTGTTTAATTGTAAAACAACTCAAAAATTCAAAACAGTCAGATATTGTTTTCTACATTTGAAATAAAATTCAAAATATCTCACAACTATTTTTTCAAATTTTTGGTGATGGGAAATAATAAACTTGGTGAAATGTGTACCTACATCCCGAAAACCCAAAAACTAAAACACCGTAATCCAAAGTGCACTCTTCCAGAAAATTAATTTGAGATGTATAGGTTCTATGCCGTCAATTTTTTTCTGAAACAAGCAATGCACAGCCAACCAGCAGATTTCAATCTTGCATGCTGGTTAGCAGTAAGTTAGATAAAATTTGACTGGTTAAATGCACGGTATTCACTTATCCAACAAGTTGCTTCCCAAATAAGTAAAGTTAACATTCGACTTCAAAAACTTTAAGAGTTTAAAAATCCCTTATGTCTTTTTAAATTATGTTGCGTCGAAAGAATTTACATTTTGGATTACCGGAACTATTTTAATTTAAAATGCATATTCCCCTCTAAATATATGCATTGTGAAATTGATCCTTTAATATTTATTGTTTTCTCAGTAAAAATCCAATTAAATTTCAGCACAAGTTATTGTCCAGGCTCACTTGAAAACTGAACAGATTTTTTTATAGCTTAGTGGGAAAATTAAGTATCGCACATGCGTATAATATTTAGTGAATGTTTTCTATGCCTATTTGCTTACTTGGATTTACGTATAAGTCTTTTATAAAAGTTAATAATTATACATAATTCATTATTAAGTAAGTTTGGATTTAGATGCTAAAACTTCCTCATGACACATTAATGAACAAGTTGGCGTCTCTCCATCGGTATGCCATTTTCATTCAACTCAGTATCATTTACATGTCGTCACCATATATTCAGTACCATACAGTCAGGTATACAAGCTGATACGATAATGTGTCCAGGGCGCTTCGTATTGACTAAACTCACAAATTATATCAAGAAAAAAATGTTTTGTGAAACATTTGCATGAATTATTTTGTTTACTACGAGCAATAAATATTATTTCCTCAAAAGTCAAAATACTCCAAAATATTTTTTAAAAAATGATATTGACTTGAAAGGCGCTGAAAGAACCAACAAAAAGGTTTAACTCAAAAACTATAAAAAAATATTTTCTCACCGAAAGGTTTCGAAAGAGTGTGTTCGACTGTTTCACGTTTGAAAATAAATCATGATTGAATGAAATATAGAGCTGTGAGATCTGGTTGACGCTGAAGGAACAGTATGCTTGGAAATAAAGTATGGAATAAGAGCGTGGAGATGTAAAACTGCTGTTCACATATTTAATTAATTACAACATTTGTTGCTGCCGTTGAAATATATTCCTGCCTTCTGTTTTCTAGTTGCAAAAAGAAAAATACAAAAAGTGGTGTTGGTATCGTTGCATCAATCTAATTTCCATCTCTCTTATCTAACATCTCACCGTTAGTAATGTAAAGAATGCAGAAATACATTTGCAAGTTGCATATAGTCATGTTTGTATTAACTATTTTCTCCCATTCGTAGCTAACTATTTCTATAAACAATAGGTTACAATAAAGTATGATAAAGTATTAATAGTAATATGTTACTTTATTTATAAAATTCAAGATAATTCAACATGCATTTTTGTATTTTTGTATATTGAAGCTGCTAAAAAATTTAAGGTATTACTACATAAGCTAATCCAGCTATGGTAATTATATTTTCTAAAAATTGCTATAAAATAAAATAAAATATTGTAGCAACAAATATTTATATAGCATGTCATTTATTACGACGAATGCATTTCAGTACATCAAATTTCCCTTTAGGTTTATTGAAAAATAAAATAAAATAAAACGAGCAATTTAAATGCTAAAACTTTACTAAAATACTATCTGTCAGACATGTGGAGGTCACTTATTTAAGAAATATTTTGTTGCAATATTCCCGAAAAAATTGGCGACGATAAAAAAAGTAGCAATAACCAACACCAACCGTCAGTATTTGTAGGGAAGGCAGAGTTTTCCAAATGCTTACATTTTCTGGAATACAATCCAGATAAATATAGCTTCGCACCTGACCTGAGATCGTGTCCGGTTGGTTTTCATGATTCGAAACGAACTCGCCCCCCATATTTTGTAATCCAATCACATGAAGATGCTGAAGGTGAGGTAGTGCTTTCAGAATCTCAAAATCCAGATTGCCTGTATCCCAAATTCTTAGCCACTTTACACTGGGAACTATCGGTGTTTCAACATATGCTCTCGGGCGCCAAACAATATCTTTATTGGTGTATGGATCACACATATCCAGCTCTTCAATTGGGAAACCTGATATCATTTGCAGGACGTCGAATAGGTTTAATGGTCCATCTAACATGTGGTTAATTTGAAGCTTCTGTAGTGAAGAAAAACCACGGTTCTTGTGGAGGATACTTGGTATAAGTGAAGCTTTAATTGAAAGTTGTGTAACGTTTGTGCAGTATTTATTATAGCTCGTACTCCAAAATTCAGATGGGATTTCTAGTCGTTTCAGCTGGCCAGTTTGAGCGTAAGTCATAAACAAGGCGTCAAGTAATGACGAGCTGTGTGCATATTGCAGCAATTCAGCGTTTATCTTCAGAGTTTCTAAGAGTGGCAGGGCAGGAAACGGGTGCTCTTTACTCCAGCTAAGGTCATAGATTCGATGCACAAGCTGCCCCCTAAAGTCTAGAGCCCGAAGATTAGGTACGTGTGAAAGGAAGGCTACAATCTTTCCAAAAACTCTTCTTTGGACTAATTTATCAGAGTTGAAGGGTCCAAGTTTTAGTACCAGATCCCAAATATGGTGACCAAAACTCTGGACAAAAGCAATACACGAGTCCAGAAAATCTTCAGATTTCTTTTCATCAAATAGGTCGAAATGGTTACTGTTCATTATCTCGTCGATACTTTTGAAAGCATCATCGTCCATATGTTTGTGATTTAGCTCCACGACTCTTAATAAAAACGGATTAACGGATAAGGTTGGCTCCTCCAATTTGTTAAGTAGTGCTGTAACTTTCTCTGGAGTGCACAATCGTAAGGTTGGAAATTGTGGCTCTGATTGGTCTCGATAAACGCATTCATGATATGTTAGTGTACGACGTGACATTCCGTTAGGGTTGTATGGACGGCGGGAGGGATGGTCTGCTAAGAAATCCTCAGCCACTTTACACCACCTTCTGGAAACTGTTCGACACTTCAAAATATTCCCAATAAATCTTTGATGAATCTCCGCGTAAATAAAAGGGAAAACCTGGAAGCAGATACAAAGTATATTTAGAGTTCAACTCTCAGTAAATTTGTACTATC
>JAQIWO010000715.1:0-12664 GCA_034695405.1 Entomobrya muscorum | reverse complement strand
AGTCAAATGCCATATTATTATAAGTCGACATAGATAAAGAAAAAGGTCACGTACAATGACAGGGATAGTGCTATGTCATGTAGGTATGATGTATCACAATCAAAGAATAGTAAATAGTAAAGAAAGAGATACCCTTGAGCTCGAACGGATTTCCCCATTCCTTAGTCAAGAAGACGCTGCGTATATCAGTCTTATAAAGTGTGAAATTTTGGACATAAATCAGACTTGGTAGCCCAGAGCGTTAACTATATCTGCAATAGTTTTAAATAATAAAATGTCACAATGACAAGCTATTACGCATACCGTGACATTAAAAAAGCGAATGATATTCCTTTACGTTGTTGACAAGCATGTAGATATTTGCTAGTAGTACCTAAATACGTCTGATGCATGATTTCTGTTTTATATAGGAGGTCCTGCTGCTGTAAGCATTATCTTATCTGAAACGCTGAAGATAAGACTTGTATCACCAATTTAATGTATTTCCTTGTTCAAACAGATCATAAAAGTGCAAGTTAATGTGATTTACTGTCATTAAAAAAATATAAACTATAGCTTAAACGGTCACAAGAATTTTGAATTTTTCATGTAAATACAAAATATGCTTAAATTGTGTCATTTTTACGAACAAAAGCTTCGGATTATTATTTTTATTTAACTTTGTTTTATGTATTTATTGCATTATCATTTAGGACATGACACGATGTAAGTATCCAAACTAACTAAAAAATCCATGGAAGTCAAATCAAGATGTTAAGACCTCAAAGAACCTGATTTTCACAGAAAAGCAATGGCACGGGACAACTCAATGGATTTCGGTGACAGCTTAAAAATAGTTATTTATATTATATCCAGATGTGTTCTGAACTTGAGCTTAGAACGCGGTTAAAATTGTAAACATGGCCATCGGTCATTGTCGGAAATGTACGGTGGAAATGTTCCAACCACATTTCCATTACATATATCATAATGTTTTGCTTTGCTACTTACTTTTGAAGGAAGTAAAGATTTGTGCATAATATGCTGCTGTCAAAAAGCTGCTGTTATCATAATGCTTTTTATGCGCAAGGAAATGTGTGTATAAAATATGAATATAAATCTTTATTACTATTATATCACTTAAAGATGAGTTCTTTGACCATTTATGATAAGGCAACATTTGTGGTCAGCAATGTCAGCGTTGAGCTTAGCATAAATGAGGACATGATATTACATGCAACGCAACACTTTTCATTAATAAAACTACATTTTTATTTGCATCTAGTAAACGAACACAACAGTGTTATATAACAACACTTGTCATTATTATGACTAGGCACTACATTAGTGGTTAATATTTACCATAAAAATATAATTACATGCACAATTTTTCGTCTCCATTTATTTTCTTCTTCGCTTTTTTGTTGTTGCTCACTACACTACGCTGATTAGAATACTACAAACATACTTATTAGATGTCGTGTCTACAATTTCAGTTTGACTGTGCACCTTGTGAAGCATCAAATAATTTGTCAGTCCAGGTCAAAATCTCCTTTACACTTTCACAATGTCTAAGCAAAGGTTGAGGTACTCCTTCTTCGCCAACTTGAGCTCCTGATATGGCACCTGCCATCGATGCAATGGTATCTGTTAAGCAGAATAGAAGCGTTTTGATTTCACTGACTGAGAGTGAAAATATGTTGTAATGCATGAAGCTTGCATTAAATTAAAATCATGTGGATAAATGTGTTGGTTTACCAGTGTCACCTCCCAACCCAATCGCAAAGTGGAGACATCTTTGAAGTTTGTTTGGACACTATAAAATGATTTATATTAATTTATACCAGATAAAGCATTACACTAAAATGTATAATTAATGAAAAGATTGGTTTGGTTCCTTATAAAAAATACCTCGATTCCTGGTAAAGGTTTTTGTGATGCCAAAAAGCAATATATAGCAGTAGGAACCGACTTTAAGGCAGACACATGAACACCTAATAAACCATGAATTTCTTCCATAGGCGGAGGCTCGGGCTGTGCCAGGAATTTCTTAACGGTTTCTAAACGCTTTGCATACGATGTGGTGTTCCATGGAGCGTCATGGTCTTCCCGAGTGCCTTCTTCCGCAACGGTGCCATCTGCGTTCTGGCTTTCAACAACTTTCATTTTATTGATAAGCTCATCTGCGAACTTAAGTACATTCATATTCTCTGTATCGGCCCGGAGTGCCATCCTAACAGCTAGACATTGAAGAATTGCGCCTTCATAGCCCAGTTTGTGAGAATGTGTTATTTTGGCTTGTGAGCTTGCAATATCGATAGCCTTCTGCTCGTTGTGGTTATACATCAAGGCGACAGGATGAACACGCATCGCAGCCCCATTTCCGTAAGACCCCATACCTTGAAATTGTCTCTAAAAAGAAGTTCATCTTCACCGTTGTTGACCAGATACATTTAGAAATCTTGATGACATAAACCCAATTGAAGCCCATTATCAAGGATTTATGTTGCTGCTACCTGTGCAGGTCTGTATGGATCCTCACATTTTGAATTTTTTAGTCCAACAAACACATCATGAACTGCAGAGCCGTAACCGCGCCTTGGTTCGTTGAAATATTCTTTGGTAAATCTGGCATATTATAAAAGAAAACAGGGTTAATTATTTGCAAGAAGTGTTTACACATTAAAGTTAATCACGCTATATATAACATCTTTGGCTACAAGCGTATTTAAAATGCTGAACCTCTTGGCCATGTCCGTTGCATTGTAATCTTTACACTCTGCCAGGGAAAGGGCAACTGATTTCGTCATAGCCGTGTCATCCGTGAACGGTTTAAATGGTACTAGCGAAATCAAAGACATAGATCACGATCCCTTTCTTCATTTGCCGAAATACTCTCAAAAACTAATGCATTTTTTTGCATATAAACAAGCACGTGCAAAGTTTGCAAAATTATATAAGGCAAAGCTCATTTAACTGTCACTGACAAAAACTAAAGATGTAATAAATAAAATCGTATAACATGACAAAGCCTCTAGGCCTGTAATTTTACGTACGCTTCTTTTTCGGATCCACAAGCTGCGCAAAATAATTTTGTAAATGCAGCTTCGAAACTGCCTGTTCTCCTTCAAAAGGACCTCCTGTAATTAAAGCATAGTGTCAAGTGTCAAGTCATCTTTATTCCTATTCCATGATATACGCAAGTTATTACGCATATTATATATAGCCTTTCCCACCCCACGCACCTTCTACACAATTCATCCTTCATAAAAAAAGCTATCAGATCACACAATTTCAGTAATTATTGTAAATTGCAAGTAAAAATGATTTTTTGTACCTAAACAATCTCCCAACAAGCCTCCCAGCATACTTCCTCTAAAGCGATTAACCATTTTTGTAATGTAACCGTTCCACCTTCCAACTGCTATGAAACCTATGTAGGTTCAGCTAGACAAGGTAGAAATTATTCACAAATTAATATTGAAATTAATGGTTAGCAAGCTCATCATGACGAATTATGGTAAGGTGTAAAATAGTTAACTTGTATTAATATCAATCCTCTCTTTGGAATATTTTATTCCCGGTTTCATGTAAGACATTAGTTTTCTGTGCATTGCATTGTACATTTTAAAGAAAAGCATGTGAAATTGTGTGTGTGTGTGTGAAGTATCTATTATCTATTCATCTTCTATGTTATCCAGCTCAAGCTCAACCATCATGAACCATGAACCAACACTGATGAACAGATGTATTAGATTGATAGATGATGTTTTATTAAAAACATAGCCAAAAGTATCAAACATACCATACCCAAACACAAACCCTTCGAAGCAAGCATGTCAAGCATACATTACGAGCGAGACATAGAGTTGAAACCGAAACTTGGAATGTATTCATTGCATAATAGCATTTGCATTCTAGTGTATGTGGAAGTGTAGAACAACGAAAGTGTATACCATTTTTATGAAAGAATTCTGGCCAGATCATACGTTCGTCTTGACACAACTTTTCTTGTACTCAACAACAAATCCGTGTTTCTGCTGGGCTAGATTCGGTCAATTTATCTACCAATTTAATATTTTAAAAAACGTCGTTTATTTTTGAATTTTACTAACGAGTAACTACACCCTGCTGCTGTCCGAATAGAAGTTAATGTAACAAAGGTATTTAATATGCAATAATTTTTTCAGTTCCCTTTCTGGGCCGTTTATCGGTTGATCATCTGTCTGACTGGTTAAGGCAGAAGAATAAAAGACAAGACAGCTACAAGATTATTGAGTGTCGGTCGGTGGACACCGTGATCGTTGAAAGTTAATTACCTGTTCTTTTTTATTTATGGTTTTTACAGATTATCAAACTGCTTTGTTGCGGGTCAACGTTTGTCATTGGATTGTGGATTGCAGGAAATGAAGTATGAAATATGGGAATCCATGGCCTGTGGCAAGTTCTAGAGCCTACCGGACGTCCCGTGAATATTCATTCTCTGAGAGGAAAAGTTTTAGCTATCGGTAAGTTTTTGTAGACCCTCCATCCTCAAAATTAATTGTTACAATTATTTTGTGGTTAGTTAGCACAGGTATTAATTCAGCAGACGTATAGAGAAAAAGGTTCCAACACTGGTTGCACATATAGCATAGTTAGAAGATTGAAGATACCATAAAACATGACATATGTATCGGTTATTCGGTAAACCGCATTAGTAAAATTCCTGTATTTTCAATATTAGGAAGTTTCATATCTCAAAAAATTAGGAGACAGCGAAGCGCGGCTTTGATTATTCATTCATATTCTAATTCATTTAACGGGCGTTGTTTTCACTTGAATTTTCAGACGAACAACAACTTACAGAAGATTTAACAAAGTAAAGCGTAGCAGGCAAAGCTCAAATAAGCATTGATATGGAGGAAGTTTCTGGCTTGCAAGGGAAGGAACTATTACAGACGCTTTTAAATAAATGGATGAAAATTAATCTTACCGACGGTAGAACTCTCACAGGAAACTTTTTATGTGTTGATAGAGATGCTAACATAATCATTGGCTCTGCTACAGAGTACTCGAGTGATTCGATGACAGGGGAACCCAGGGTGTTGGGATTAGCGATGGTTCCTGGTAGACACGTTATTTCCATCAATGTGAAGAAAGACAACTTACTCCCTTTAATTACGTGAATATTGAGTGTCAGTCGATCGATCTTTAAGTCTGACTTTCGTATGCCAAGATTTTAGACCTGAAAATAATGTGAATTTTTAGCTCTTACATAATATTAGTTAATGTGAAAAAATGACTACTGGTGTTACTAAAGATTATAGAAATAACTACTGTTAGTGAAATGTTCATTATGCATTTAATTGTTTTGAGCGACAAATTATAGGTTAAAAGTTAAAGTTCGTACATTTTTGAGTTTATAAGTGTCATTTTAAACTATAAAGTATTATCAATTATGGCTACTGCTGCAACGCCTGCTCTTGCGCAGAGCAACCGCCCTCCGTCTACTCCACCAGTCAATGGTAGATATCGAACTGGAGATGATATAGATCCCATGAAGGATGAGAGGTCAGGGTTAATAAGAGAAGTAGGCTGTCAGGCTATTTGGTCCCTATCATCATGTAAGCCTGGCTTTGGCGTTGACCAATTAAGAGATCAATCATTGGAGAATTATTGGCAATCCGATGGACAACTTCCTCACTTAGTTAACATCCAGTTTCGTCGAAAGATGACCATAAGGGATATCTGCATATACACAGATTTCAAACTTGATGAAAGCTATACACCCAGTAAAATATCAATTCGTTGTGGTACGCATTTCAATGACTTGCAAGAAGTTGAATTAGTTGAATTTTCTGAGCCGAGTGGTTGGGTGCAAATATTTTTGAAGGATATCCGGGATAGACCGATTCGCACATTTATGCTTCAGCTTGCGGTTCTTAGTAATCATCAAAATGGGCGTGACACTCATCTACGGCAAATAAGAATTCACTCTCCTGTTGACAATTTACCTGTTGCAGTGTTCCCCGGAAATTTTACATCCTTAGCTTGTAAAAAGTTTTCTTGTATTCGCTAGTTTAGTACACTTATCACCTGTCTTTATCAAAATTTCTCATGTTTATATGTACAATATGAATGAATAAAATATCCAAGTTTTTCGTTTAATTTGTGAGGACAATTAAATTGTTTTTTTATTTGCACAAACTAACTACATTACAATTTAGTGTCACTCTGTGGCGTTTTTAGTTCATACGTAGTAAAGGGACTTCATAAACTATGTTTAAATATTAAATTGAAGTACATAATGACAGACCTTAGTACATAATGTAAATACATACTTTTTCATAATGTGTTGATGGATCATATAAACAATTATTCGTATTTGCAGATGTATCTATTTGGCTTCATCAGCTAGTAAAGGGGTTCCGCGACAAAGATGGAAACCCACTACCAAATGCCCATCTTCTTGGAATTTTCCATCGAGTGTGCAAACTTCTAAATAATGGAATCAAACCAGTATTTGTTTTTGATGGTGGCGTTCCGGCATTGAAGCGTCAAACTCTAGCCGGTAGAAGGCAGCGGAAACTAGAATCCCTCGACAAAGCTGAGCTTTCAAGGCAGAAAATACTCAGTGCGTATCTCCGACAACAGCTTCAGCGAAATGCCAAGATGGCCTTACCACCGTCGTTGCGTATGCAAGCTCAGATAGAAGCGTTATCAAGCGGTTCAAAAAAATCTCCATCAGTTTCACCCAAGAAGCGAAAAGTTGGTACTTTGTCACAAAACGAGGAAGATAATAATTCACCGGATGTTGACAGTGTTGATGAAGACTTGATAGCATTTCGTGCAGCTTTAATTGCAAAATTAGAAGATGACGTGGATGTAGTAAATCCACAGACCAAAAATCTGCAGCCGATGGTTATCAATATGGCGTTGATTACTCGGAAAATTTTTCAATCATTCAAGCACCTGACTTTGATACTTTGCCTTTGGAAACTCAACACGAGATTTTGTTTGAAATGCAAGAATCACGTAAAATGAACTCTTGGGGAAAGTTTGACAAAATGCCGAAAGATCTCCAGAGTTTCAGCAGCTTTCAGATGGATAGACTTGTGAAACGAAGAACTCTTCAGAAAAAAATTCAATCTGTTCAGCAAGAAATGGGCCAGCGACATATTCACGTCCAAAATTTAGATGACCTACTAAAAATGGATTACAATGATTTTGAAGATAAGGAAACCGAAATTAAGGGATCAAGGGATGACGGATTTGTATTAATTAAGTCCCAGCAACCTCAGAAGGGGAAAACGGAGAAAGAAGACCCGAAACCGGGCACATCTGCCAGAAAAACACCCGAAATCATTACCATCGATGATTTTGTGGAAGATAGTTCCAGTGACAAAGATGACGTAAATTTGATGGCAACAGCAAAAGTTATCGAGAATAAAAACATTAAGGATCAGGTACAGAGTGCTCCATCGGATGAAGAGGATGCAGACATGAAACTTGCTATTGAGCTTTCACTCAGAGACTTGGGGGAGAGTGAGACAAGTGGAAATAATGTCTGTGATGATGAGAAAAAAGTTTGCAGTTCCAAAGTTGTTAGTGAAGAATCTTCTTCAGCAAGTTTTGTGGGGAGGAAGGATGAATCATGTGACCTCAAAAACCGTCGGATCGTAGATAACTTAAATGTTAAACAAAGCCAGGAGGAATTTTCCATTACTGATCAGTTCACACAAATGAGCCAATGTGCAAAGTTTTTAGATACAGTTGGGTTTCATCTGCCGCAGTCAAAGTCCTTGTCAGAAAACGACAGTAAAATTAATAATCAAATTTCTGTGCCTGGTTCCAAAGAGCAAACTGAAAGTTCCACAGCAATTATTGCTGAACAAAGCGATTCTCAAAGTGAAAATGATGATGACTTTGAAGAAGTTGCTGAAAACCATACCACTTTTACGGAGCCATGCTCTACAGTTGCCACGATTGACCTTGCTGCAATTAGAAAATTAGCACCAGACGAAGATGATATGTTTGCTGATGTGTTTATGCCAAGTGTGGAAACAACAAACGACAAGCCAGAAGAATTAAATGGAAGCACCATAACAGCTCCTGATTCTATTGAAGTCTCAGCGGTTGTGGTTTCACCTCAAACTAATAAAGCAGAGTTTGAGGAAAACTGGGATTCGGATAGTGAAATTGAAGCCGAGCTCTTGGAAATGGTGATGAAAGAATCTGCTGTATCAGGAAATGCGAAACTTGGATCAAATAGTAAAGACAAGTTGGCAACAAATATTTATGAAACTGATGGCATTCAAGCAAACCAACCGTCATCCTCCAGTCAGGCTAGAGATGCCAACTCATCGTCGGATAATGTTAATAAAAAAGCTCCGCAAGTTAGGATGATTACAGCAGATTACATGCAAGCGCAGGTAATATATAAACAGTATCATAAAGTATTCCGCTGGATTCCTTCATATGCAATTGCTCATTTGTATCTAATCAATCGTACTCCCCTATTCTTAGGAACAATTGAATAGCGAACTAGGACAACTGCATTCGAAGATGGGACAGCAAGAAAGAATAGCTACAAGCATATCTGATCAAATGCATATTGAAACTCAGGTTGGTATTTTTTTTAGTAAGGTTTATATGAGTTATTGAGTTAAGTTGATGAAGTAACTTGAACTCATATTTCTTTGCACCCATATTTTATATGCGTATTCCGTATTCCATTGGTTTTACTTTTTGTGTTGTAGGAACTCATCTCTCTATTTGGTATACCTTATATTGTCAGTCCAACTGAGGCAGAGTCACAGTGCGCATTTTTGGATAAGGCTTGTCTAACTGAAGGCACTATTACTGATGACAGTGACGTATGGCTTTTTGGTGGTCAGAGAGTTTACAAAAACTTTTTCTCACAAGGTCAAAAACATGTGGAGCTGTACCAGGCTGCAGATATTCAACGTGTTCTAAGTTTGTTCACAAAAAAATGAAAAAGGCCCATAACTTTGTTTTTACTTTTATTATGTCTTGACTAGTTTTGTAATGGCTTTTTTGTTCTTAAATTAGATTTGAACCGTGAGAAGCTCATCGTATTGGCCATTATGATTGGTAGCGACTATTCAGACGGCATTCAAGGCGTGGGACCAGTATTAGGTTTGGAAATTCTATCTGAATTTGCCTCAACAAATATGGAAAGCTTTGAAATTTTACTTAAATTTCGGGAATGGTGGGATGAATTTCAAACCAAACCTGCGGAACTATTTTCGGGGTCAAAGCTGAGAGAAAAGTTTCGAAAGTTAAAACTTCGTCCAGGTATATAATGGATAAAATAACATTTTATTCAATAGTTGCAAACAACAAGTAAACATTCTCATGTTTCCCCAAAAACATCAAGTATCTAATTTGTTGTATTTATTGGGTGCAGGTTTTCCTAGCAAGGCCGTTTATGATGCCTTTATAAATCCCACAATTGACGCATCTACGGAGGCATTTAAATGGGGGTAAGCATAAGCATTTTTGTTTTAACGAATTAAACTTTTCATTTGCATTTATTCTTTATGTTGCTACATGATATATAATTGTATAAAACGTGCATTACCAGAAATCCAGACTTGGATGCGATAAGAAACTACACCAAACAAAAGTTTGGCTGGGAACAAACCAAATGTGATTCTCTGTTGCTTCCTGTGCTAAAAAAGCGGCAATGTGAACTGGATCAGTCACGCCAATTAACTCTAGATTCTTATGTATCATTTGGGAAAATACCGAGTTTGGACGGTGGGAAAAGGAAGAAAGGGAGCAAAAGAATACAGACCGCAGTAAAAAGACTAAAACGTGTAGGTGTAGAGTCTCATGAACTAAACCTGAGCTCTGAATCTGACAGTGATTTGGAAACAGAAGGAGCAAGCAAAAAATCAGCTTCCCAGAACCGAGCGAAACCAACTAACCGTATAGTGAAAAGGAAAGTAAAAAACAGTTTGTCCGAGAAAAGTGGGGATGGAAGACAAAAACGTCCACAAGCAACAGCAGCTGGCAGTGATGATATGGGAAGTACGAGCACTATTGCATCTAGTACACACATGCCACCACCGTTAATTCAAAGAAAACCGGAAATAATTTTACAACGTGTCCAGTCCGAAAGCGACAAAATGAAAAACAAGCAAAAGGCAATAGAAATATTTAAAAGAAACAAGAGTAAATCGTAGGGTAAAGTTTACCATTTTGTGATACATGAATCAATATACTACTGTTACCCCTCGGCATTATGTAAACAAAAATAAAACATGTTTTTATTCATAAAAACCACTAAATTATATCAAAGGTACTTATTCCTGTCCACATCTTTTTCACGTTGTTTGACATGCTAAAAATCAACGTCAATATATCAACTGCACTTATATCATCATCCCTTCTATTTGCTTTCGACAGCTTCCTTTCTTCCATCAAGCTTTCCAACTTCGCTTTGATGATCTGGACTCTGAACTACCGTGTTGCATGTTAGAAGTTTTCTCTTGCAGCTCTAGATGATATTTTTTCCTGTTTCTTACAAACAGTGCTTCCATTTTGCACCCATTGATCTTTTTGGAGGTTGTTTTTTGCCCTCAACAAATGATCGCCCTGTATGAACCCAGTCGTCAACATGAGTGCTCCTCATTGAAGACTGAAGCCTATTGAAATCTTGTCTCGATTTCATGTTAGTAATTTCCTTTTCCTTGGGTTGAAACGGAATTTGGGAGGACATTGTGAGATCGGGAATTACCCACTTCAGAAAAGATTTCAAATCAAGTGGACAACTGGGAAACACGTATTTTTTCATCCGCAACTCCTGCCTCTTCTCTTTCAAAGTATGCTTCTTTATGTCGAAAAATCCGTTTCCTTTCTCTGATTAATGTGTTAATGGTTCGAATCTGTGTGCATGCACAAATGTGTCTCAATAGAAAAACAAAAGTAAAAACTCCATGCGACCAATACGCCTCCAGCTCCAACTTTTTTGGAAGACATCCTTACGATAAAGTAAAATGAAAAAAGATAAAAGGTAAGACTTTCGCAAAATCAGCTTTCACAATAATGCCCTATTCACTGTACTTAATTCTTTACTGCATGTGTGTCTCATCTCATCACCGTGTTGTTTGGCTGCTTAGACCTAGCCCATTTGCTTATTCTTTCCCTGAACTTATGTGTCTCAAGATGAGTAGTTGTTGGGTTAGGTCCACATTTGGGTTTCGTGAGTGCAAAATATGTTGCGAATCCACCACTGACGACAGCAACTTGACGGAATGATTAAACCACCTTTATCCAAGCCGAAACGATCTACAACTGCCGTCTCAGTCAGCTCCCCGTTTTTTCATGAATGTCGAGGCAAAAAATCCCTCCAGTTTCCAACACCGCAACAGGTCTACCAAAAAATATGAAAGAATAATATATCATGCCATTTTTCTTCGTCATATAACACAGTAAATATATTAGCTAGACATGCGGATATCTGTATAAAATCTAGCTCGATCGTGTCCTTTTTCACAAGCTCGACTTCCTCATCCTCTGCATAGCCTTTTCATGTGTTTCTGAAAATAATTTTTTTATTTTGTTTTTGTCATTGTCATTACATCGGTCCATTATAATGCACGATTGAAACTAGTACGATTTCGAAAATACAATGAATGATATCAAAGGCTTCTTTAACTGAAAATGGTGAAGTTGCATGTGTGATGAGGGATATTATTAAGATTAAGTAATAAGTCGCAATATCACTTTATATTATTCGTATTATTTTGTGCAATGCAAGATTTCTCAAGTATCCCCAAAAAGCTTGCCAAACTTTTTGTTAGTAAGCTCTTGTTACCGTCCAGTCCAGGCATCAAATACAACAGCGTAGTCCAACACCAAGCAATCCAAGTCCATATCATAGAAACTATGTATAATATATCTTACGATGGATTACGGTATCTTGTCCTTCCAAGGCCATGCTCTTTCAAAATTGTCAGGAAACTTCGTTCATTTCTTTTCCAGACTTTACAAGCTTTGCTGCAGTCTCTTACTGTCTTCATACTGTGAATCCAACTACAAATGACATGTTTACTCTTTACACACATAATTTAGTCAGCAATAACATTCCATAAAAACTGCCATAATTTTCAATAGTTTACCTGTCTCTCCAACTAATTATTGCAAGACCACATATAAAAAAATAGGTTGAAAACGTCTAAATATACAGCGTACAAAAATAATTATGTTTTAGCAATAAAGTTTTCAATTTGTAGTCAACTAAAATATCCGCTTTATGTTGCTATTTTACTAAACACAGGAAATTAAAAATAATGAAAATGTAATCCGGAAGATATCACGAAAGCTTTTCCTTTTCCTTTAAGTGCTTCCTAAAAACATAATTCCTTTCAAGGTAATAATAATAATCTTTTATTTTTTATATTCGTACATGTATATGTACACCTTTTTTTATCTTGAACTTGGCTTTCTTTTTAAACGAAATGAAACTCGTACCCCTTCTTTGTTCTTTATACACATACGAGAAAGTTTATATCGATAGTAAGTTGCCCCTGATCATTATAAATGACTAGGTCCTGAAAAGAGCTCCGAATTTTCATCAATTGGGTTCCGGATTCGCTTGTAGACTTACTGAAGTTACAAATAAATGCTACTTGTGTACTCTGATCTGTTGGTGCCATCTTCATTTTGCCAAATT
>JAQIWO010000714.1:0-12676 GCA_034695405.1 Entomobrya muscorum | reverse complement strand
GTTAGTTTTACAGAAAAGTTTTAATCACATCTTGATCTACGAAGAAAGGCGATTCTGACAGTGGTAGTGAGTACTGTGAGGTCATTATACACTTGGGTACTATTCCTTGTTAATGCAACTGCTTACCACGCACAATATTTCATAGATATGAGGACTCGAGCTACTAGAAGAAGTAACTAAAATGCTTACTTTTCCACAGGATGCAAGCACGACGACGTATCGCATGCCTCTTACTTTTTTCATGTAAAACAATGTTGTTATTGCAAGAGTTTTTGTCTGTATCATCTGCGCATTCCTCATTACGTCAATTAGCCACACTTGCAGTGGAAGGCAAATTTTGTTGTAAGCATATGTACTTATGGCTTGTATGAAGGCAAGTGAGCAAAATGTGGTGATTCAACTGCGCGATAAAAGGAATGGAATTTACTATTGTCAGGCAGAAGTGTTGAGTTTTGCTTAAGAAGCAATTTTTAAATGACAAGCCAGGCAAACAAGAAGAATCTCTTTTCTCTTCTTCTGGTCTCTGCTAAGCTGCAAGCTTGCGAAGATAAAACGAAAGATTATGGAAATATAGGAGTTGTTGTGACTTGATTGGACAAACTAGTCATAATTATTGTCACTTTTGCCTTCTACTTTGAAAGATATTAATGCGTGTAACACCTACACAGATAATAAGATAAACCATAAACCTATTTAATATATAAGCAAGCGAGTGACTTATAGAGTTTTGCGTAGCCACATTTTTTAATGAAGCTGCTAACTAATCTAAAGTGACATGTGTTGTATTTTTTGTTCGTTCGTCGGTGTTGGTCGACGGAGTATTGTTGAAAAGTATGCTTGCTTGCATTCTTATTCTGTACTCTGATTAATGCCTTTGACGATGGAGATGTATTCACTTTAAAAAATCAGCTGCATCCTTATTTACTACACGCATACATGGCTTATCTACACTATTATCATTAAATTAATTTAGCTTTAATTATTGTGAATAATGTGATAATAAGAAAATATGCTAGGTAAGTAGGCGTCTTCCTTGATACATCAGAGGAACTTGCATAAGCTCAATGCATGAGCTTGTGGCTATGGAGGAACACTACTAATTGAGTTCATAAACTCATAAAAGAATTCGCTTCTGTGAAGAAGATCATGACATCATATACTCTTACACACACCATATATCTGAACAGGGTTTTGAGAAGTATGAGGTTCAATTTCAACAAAGTATTAACATGATTCATCGACTAGCATGCACGGAAACAATCAAATTATCCAAATTATTACCACTTGCACTTGAACAATGTGTGCAATAAAGTTTACATTATTTACATCTTCTAACAAGATGGTGAATATTGAAACACCCCTTTAAAACCGCAACATGCATGTTTGGATAGAAACGCAGCAGTGTAGCAAGAGGTAATATCAGCAAAAGAATCCAATGAAAACGGGTTCCCCTCGTCGATTCTCCAATTTTATGCCTATTTATCCGCTAGAAAAAAGCAATAAAACCAATAATCCCATCACGTACCTATCGTGCATGGAATCTGATTGCAGCCACTGTAAGGGCAAATAATAGAGACCGTGGAATGTGGTAAACAAGTAGTAATAATCATGTTCTTTTTTTGCTTTTGTTTTAAGTAGAATCTCAGGACTTCATGTCCAGCAGTAGGGATAAAATGTTCATATATGTATTACAATGTTGGAATAGTGTACTTTCACAAATGCAATTATTTACAATGCAGCTTTTTATCCCTTGTTTTTTGTAATATAAATATATATATAGTTAGGCATGTTGAACATTTTTCTCTTATGTTTTTGTCATGTACATTCGGAGGATAAGTGTTATTTTATTTTTATTTTGCTATTGTTTGAACCAGCTGGCTACAAAAGGATGACTATATATACATGAAATCACACATTACACAATACTTTACAACTTTCAACTTCAGTAAAGATCCAAAAAAACTCAAGTTTAGCCAAACAATGAAAACAACTGGGCGCTGATGCGAGGATCACTCGCTGCTATTACAGTAGTAGACAGCCTGCTGCAGAAGATGCCCATAAAACGGTAAGATTCTCAACCGAGCCCCCAACAAAAAAAAATCAAGAATGAGAAAATAAAATATACATTAATTATCTTCCAACTGGTAAACGAACAGAAGAAGATAAGGTAAGGTAGAAACATAGGCTTACATTTTAGATTATTACAGCGTGCCATTTACATTGTTTTGTTTTCTATCCTTTACTCTCTTTTTTCTTCGTGCCTCTTTCTAAAAAAGGTGAATATATACATATGACTTAATGGGCAAAAGTATTTTCAAGCGTTTCGTATTTATTCACTCAATCTCAGCTTTTATCCAAATAAACCTTTTGATACCATGCAGAACCAGAACACACGTATACAGCAGCCGACTCATATTCATCCAAACTTTTTGATCATTTACTTTTCCTCATTAAATGCCATGTTTTATGTATCAGAAACAAAAACCCAGGAGGGAAGGAACCTGTTTTGAATCGCGAATTCTATACAGACACTCATTGAAAAAGTATAAGCGCAACTACATATTTTCCACTTGAGACGTAGCCTTCATAAAATACAGTATTTGCAAGCGTGTTACAAAATCTGTTATTTTTCTTCTCAGCGAACCGATAAGTTTCAAACGTTTATGAATGCTTGGTATTGAATAGCTCCTGCCATCATCATTTTCATATCTATGTGAGTGGTTTCACTTAAGAAGTGTGCGTGTGTGTGGTAGTGTTCTGCAGTATTCATTCCGTTGATCGTGTTTCTTTATTATGATTTGAGTGCTTGCAATATTAGTTCATCATTTTCATACACTGTACATTTTTGTTCAATGACTGACTAAGAAATCTTGGCAAAATTTACGGATGTTTGAAAGCGGGAGGTGAAGAGAAAAAAAGAAGAGAAAAATTTCTCCACAAAAGACATTTTTCCCGACACCATGCGGTGCTTTTAGTAATGCATGCAAGGCTGTCCATAACAATTTTTGTCATGTGTACAATTTTATGATAATGCATCACAAGCAAACAACAACAAAACAACCAACCATGCCATATCAGACACCAACCAGGCGTGCATGTAGTGTTTATGCATAATCACAGATTGTCAGACATTCTCTTCTTTTCCGTTGCTTGATTACTTTGACATCCGCACGTACATGCATAGGTATGCGAAAAACATGGTATCACACACGATACTAAGGTACTAGCGCTAGATAGGTACATTTAGAAATGTAAAAAAGGATTTTTTTCTTCCAATGTTTCATACGCTATCATGATGATGGCACGATTGTCGTAGTCATAATCGTGTGTAATATCATGTAAAATTCACAAAAACGGTGATGTGATGTGCTCTTCAAAAGAATGAGAAAAATATGCTTAATTCACACAAACTAACTGTAAGTAAACGCAGCAACCTGGAAGGAGTACATAGTGAAAGGCATTTTTAATGCGCCCCACTATCAACATCATCTGGATATTATGTATCTCTTGGGCAAAGTTTCATTCTTTCGTGATAATGATCATCTATCTGCGAAAAGATTCCTTGCTATCCCCTTATCTTCTCTCATCGTGTTAAAAGCCAACAAGGCAGGTTTAATGGCAGAAATGATGATGACGGGGAGGAGGATGAGAGGCAGAAACTTAAAAACCTCTTTGAGAGGTCGCTTTGGCTTGCTGAGTGTTTTAAATTTTTGAGAAGGTGCCAGGATGACAGCTCCTGTCACAAAAGCTCAACAAACCACTTGTCAGGTAGAGTTTTTCTCATTATTATGAGGGAAAAATAATGAATAATAGAAGAAAAAGTATTATCGTCACTTTTTTCTATTTGAAAGCTTATGTATTATATAGATCTGCAAACGCCGGATTGAAGTATCATCACGTGTGTCACAGTAGGATTTTTTTTCGTTTCAGAGGAATAAAACACATTGTTTTTTTACAGTTTTTGTTGTGGTTTGTTAACTGACATGACACACCCCTGCAGTTAGGAACCGACAACGAGAAAAAAGTAAATGACATAACTGTGAGTTATCTGTGCTTTATTAATAAGTAATAACTTGAACTCAATGAGTAAAGACAAACAAAAGGTCCCTTTTCAAATAGAAAGAAAGCAGTTTTGATTGCTATACCATCAAAGATGCTATTTAGTCGTCCTGATGAATAACATATTTAAGTCTCCAAGCATAGAGATGCATTGCCTACTAAACGTTTGTACTGATACTTACCGCGAGTGCAAACAAGTTGGGGATTGTATTTGACAAAACAGGAAATAAGAAACATTCTCAATTTTCTCACCTGAAAAAAACAAAAAAAAACAGTTTATTAGATTAAAAATATTCAACAGTTAATGCCTGCATTTACATCCTTTCACAGAAGTGCATGTTCTTTCTTGTAATATTATTATACTAGAAATTATGCCACATGATTCGGAGTTTCCTTATAAATATCATGTGTATTAGACTTGTTATTAATATCCAAGTGTTTTCACAAGAATTTTTAGATGTTATGAAAAGCGAAACTCGCGTTCGAAGAGTGCAGAAATACAGCTATGATTGTGTGTAGATGTACGCGGGAAATTGCTTCCGGTTTTATGAAAGTTCTTTCTACTTACAAAAAGGAACAATATACATAATGTTCTACTTTTCTAACAATAAAAATAATTGAATTGCAAGTATGAGTACAAACGAATCATGAGGGTTACGCATTGTTTTTCATCACCGAGAGATATAATAGAAGACATGAAGTTATAAAGTTCATACCAAAGTATAGTCATCTCGTTGGGCAATGGTGTGTGGATGTCGATGCATTTCATAAACCATTTCAAATTACATCTGCCTATTCATTTTATGCAATTGTGTATGAATAGGAAAATTGTTGCAAGCAGTTTTTTCCATGTTCTCTGAAACTTTTTCCTGGAGAAGTCTAACTTGGTTGTATTCACGTTATTGCACCATAATATTGCATATTATATACATATTTTCACACAGAAAGACAATAAGTGGTGCGAGTGTAATTCTTTTATAAGAATGGTTTTACTGATGGGGATGATATTACTTTTACTTTCGTTCTGCAAACCCTGGAGTCAGATAACAAACTAAAAAACATTACAGAAGAACAACAGCATCAGAGTTTAATACTATTTCTGTATACATGTATGTAATATGAACGTAACTAGCTACATTATGAGCACATTACCGCATGAGTTATGCACATTTCAGCTCTTTTTTTCTTTTTTGTGCGTTTTATCTTAGGGCAAATAGCAAGAAGTAGCATCTTGTTTACTAGAGGCTGCTGCTGCTCCCACTCTTTTTTTCGTCTGTAGCCGAGATGCTGGTACTGGTTTGTCTTGTTATTGCATTCAAAAAAAGTTAGTAGCAATACTCAAAGTGGCCATATTCCAATGCAGGCGTATAAAGAGGTTTATTCTTTTATAGAATGTTTGTTGTTGCAGAAATATGAGATGCAGTGCAATAAACGGAGAAAACTGCTTAAAGCCCATTAAAATAAATCAAAAGTGTACTTAACGTTTACTGCTTTAAGGAAAACGTATCTACTATAAACACACATATATATGGGTTTTATACACCACATCAATATCTAAGCTTAAAGAAGAGGTCGCGACTTAACGAGCCGGGGAGAAGAAACTTACGACGAGACGAAGCGTCTGCAATCGAAGACCGACTCGTGATGATGATAATTTGATTTTAGTTTTTTTAAGGATGAACTTTATGAATAATATTGTTCTTATACAGTTTCTCTTGTCATCATGAAGTATTTTACACATGATTTGTATTTTTTATGTTCTGCAATGAGTGTAGAGGAATACGAGAAGTAAAAATATTATGACATGGTCCGAGGAAAGATGTAGTTTGTTTTGCTGTCTTCTGCTGGTTGTTTCCTAACACTTCTTTTGGCTTATTCGTAACTGCATATTAAGCTGGGTTTAAGCATCGCACATAATATACCCACACTTAATTAATGTAATTATAATTGCTTAAAGTTCGGATAATTATTACGCTACACCTAAGCTTCTTTATAAGTTTGTTTAATTAAGATTTCAGTCTTATAATACCGAATTACCGAATATTAATAGCAGCAAAGTCTAACGATCTCTTTATTGCCGCTTGCCGTTGATAAAAATACAAATTGCGAATAAATTAAAATGTAAATGAAATCATACAGCATCTTATAATCTTTCTTTGCTTTCTCAAAATTAGTTTCATGAGGAAATCTCTCTTATTAATCGTTAATGGATTTCGTCGATGGTGCTGCAAAATTTGCATGATGTGTATGAGTCTTGGTGTTTTGTAGGTGTCCATTTTAACAAACATTGCCTGACAAAGACAAATATCTCTATAAAACTTAAATAATTTACTGCCAACTTACATTGTTTAGGATAAGAGGTGAAAATGCATTATATATAAACTTATTTATATATATTTTCAAATTGCATATTGTAGCGAACCAAACACACATAGATAAACTTTATGCAAATGAAATTACTCTTCGGCACATAACAAGACGAACCCATAATACCAACTACCACAAAACATTATGCATGTTTAGTAAATACTTGCTGTCAAAAAGCAGATCTCGGGGCTTATTAAAATATTAACAATTATTTTATGAATTATTATTCATCATGGATAATTCGTTTTGTATGCAGCTAACAATAATATGTAGTAAGCATCAGACTTTCGCATTTATAGGATTTTCCTTCGCGTGGTTATTGTAGCCGCAGACAATCGGCTTACTGCCCTTACTGCTTTATTTTGCAAAAAATACATAGCCTCTACCGTGTACACTGAATTGGCCAAGCCTATCATAAGATTTGCGCTTTCCACCTGCAAAACTTGCCGCCTTGAAATAGACGCGCCTTTTCTCCTTGTTATTGTACTTTCGATAAAATGTTTAGGAAATACAGTGCTTAAAATACTCGTACTTGGACTTTCAAAGATAATCTATTGTGTAGACGTGCTACACCCACGAACGTTACAAAATCATCATCTCCTTCGGGCACCCATACGCCCACCCTTGTATTCAATTTTTATACATCCACTGTGCACCATAGCATGTAAAATACTTTTACGTGTACCAACTAATGTTACATCATACTTCTCTTGTAACTGTACACATTAAATATTGATAGCAGAGGGCTTAAACAATCCTTTTTCTCATATTGTTTTATTTTAAGATTCAAAAAGCTTGTATTGTTGATAGTATTGACCTACGAGATTACTATTTGAGCTTGGAAGATCTTGCGGCTTATTATGTACTATATGTATGAATATAAATGGTGTATATCTATTTATACATATAATCATTGTATTATATGCTTTTACTATGTTGTTTATAGAGCAAATTTGATGAAAGAGAGCAGTTTTCAGGAAATGACTTTTGTGCACCCTTTCAATGAGTACAAAAGAAGCATGCATGCATACAGAAGAGTTACATTTGTAGGAGCACATCCTGTATGTATTTGTGTATTTCTGCTCATTACACTACACTCTGACAAATAATTTTCAACCTGAAAATGAAACGTAATGAAATCGTATTTGCCGAGTTATATTATTTAGCGAGCCACAGCAATCAAACTGGGGAAGAGGATGTGTAACGCACAAAAGATAATTTAAATGAAGTTTTAATGTGGAATTGTATTGTGCATAGGTATATATAGCCGTTCTTATATTTATTATTTAGAGTTGGGCACAATATAGTGAATCTGCAATTTCCCCTAATGTCTAATGAAAATCAACAGCTAATGCATCACATCAATAGTGCCATGTAATGGTGAAACAAAACCCGTGGGAAAGAGGGTGACGCTGCAAGCTTTGTTCTATTCAATTCTAATGCGATGATGGGAGCATGGGAATTAGGGGTGCAATATGAATATGGGTCCTATAAATACCTAGGTATGATGAAGATATGTATATTGGTATATATGTATATATAGATGCCCTTATGTTATGCGTCCATATGCTACACGAGTCATTTGTATGAACACAGATAGTATGTAAGTATATCCGGTGGCGGAGATGTGCTTAGCAAGCAAAATTTCAGGAAATATTAAAGCCTTTAGCACAACTTGTTTTTACGGAATTTATGTCAGCTAATGCCCAGCACCTTGAATCTAATAAAATATACAGCATTTGATGAATCCCAATTCACAAGTGGTATTTGCTACATTACATGCAAAAGAAGATATCTGTGATCTGTGTTTCTGTACATCAGAACTTTTTTTGGTGTATTACACGAAGTACTTCCGCAAAATGCAAATGAAGTAAAGGAAAAATGTAACAAAGTTCCCTGCGAAAAAGAACTTGTTGAGATCTGAAACGAAAGGATTCTAATCTAACTACCGCAAAGCTATTGCTGTACCTGGCCTATCATTTTCATACACTTTTTTATCTTTATATTAACACCCAATTTAACTCGAAATTAAATTAGGTAAAAAAATCAGCTTGAAATTTACTACTGCTTGTAAATAGACTGATTATCACCGTCAAGGAAAATAAAAGTATTCCGCATGTATTTTTTCTGTACTCTTTTTGTACTCCCAACTATTATTGTAAAGCTTCTGAACATAATACAGTATAATTACGTCATAAAAATTCTTTTTGTTCTACAGATATGTATTAGTGATAGGGAGCTAGTCTACTACGCCCATTCATTGACTATGTGAAAGTGGTTAAAGCAGTCTCTTACTTTCTACAAAATTATGCTCTTTTCATAGTTTTTTTTTCGCTCGAATACATATAAATAAAAATTACTAGCATTATGAAAGCCTTTTAAAACGATTTCCATAAATCCCGTGACCTGTCGGCCGAAAATAAGTAAGGGAGAGGCAAACCAAAGCTAACAAAAGTAATAATAAAATAAGGAATAAAAATAAATGAAGCATTTTAAAATGACTGCAAAAACTTTTATTCAAACATGCATGTGCTTTTTTTCATGTGGTCCTATAATATTTCTTTATTTACGAGCACATAGGAAACTTGTGCATATTTACAGCGGTATTAGGATGACATATTGGGCCATTGAATGACACGTCTATGACGGGACACCCAAAGGCTGAGTGCTCTTGTTGGTGATTCACATCACCACTATTCTCACTTCCATCATTATACATACTTTTCAAGATATTATGAAGGGAAAAAAAACGAGCCATTATTTTGGAACAAGCAGAACATGAAAAAGAAAAGTGCTTTTTGAGTTGTCTTTGCCAAATATGGAATGGGAGTACATACTGAAAAATAAGTAGTAGCATTTTGTACACTTGTGGTACAAGTACACGTTATTATTGCTCTCTTGGGCTAATAAACCTCGTGTAGAAATGGCAAAAATGCTGCAAGAGATGCTGGTTGAATTTTATCCTCCTTGTACTCGTCGCTCAAGAAGTATCGTCATGTAGCGTCTTCGTAAGAAAATAACGAAAAGAGGTGTTTTCATATTATGGCAGCGCTAATAAATTTCCAGTGCTGCCCAAATGTTAAGTCGCATAGTGAGTTGTGTTCGAAGAGAAAAAAATATGGGTCTTGTACTACACATGGAAGATAGATGCATGGGGGAAAGAAGACAACTCCCATTGTCTTACGGCTTTTCATTGAATCATCATCATCATGTCATGACGTCCGAGAATAATGCACTCACTAGCTCTATGAACGGAAAACTCACAAATTCTTATATCCCTCATTGTCTCTTTTACACTGAATAATCCTTCATTTTTTCTCTCTCAGTATTTTAAGAAGAAGCAAAGTGAGCAGGGTTTAGCTTCAGTTCATCCTCTTACTTATTAGCTTTCATAATAAAGGGACAGATGAATGAAAAATGTGGAGATTATTTATGTATGAGTGCGTCGTCGTCGTCATCGTCGTCATCGTCGTATTAGCATGCACATTAGTTATATGAGTGGAGGAACTCATGTGAGCGTCTACCATTGCATTAGAGATTGCCTATATAATATTACATTTTCATGTTCACTGCCTACACACACACACGCATACACACCAGCTATCAGCATTGTCGTTTATTATTCTCTGTCATTCTAGCTGGCAGTTATTGTCTTCTCCTAAAAAGTAGCTGAAAAAACACTTACTTTTTACATCATCGTCCTTCATTCAAAAACACGCACTTATTTACCTTTTATGCAAAAAAAAATATTGTTCTTTTTGGCAACTACAACTTACTAGTGGAAAAAATAATGATGGTTAGCTGTAACATGATACTTTATACTCCTTTTAAACAAAATACATATTTATGCGTTTTTTTTATTATTGTGATATGCCATTAGGCTGGTTCAAGAGGAAGCTTTGTTACTTGTGTAATATCATGGCTGTTAAGTTCCACTAGATCTAGTTGATTATAAATGCACACCTATCCTTATTATGGCTATGAACACAAGCGTACATGCATGAAAAGATCATGATTGTGATGAAACTTGCTTTTTCTGGGTGTTTAAATTATAAACTGGTAGCCAATTGTTTCCACTTAAACTTGATTATCTGACAATACCAAGAGAAAAAATTTAATTATTCGCTGAGTAAATGTAAATACTTCAGGTATGAATATTTACATCGACAATAAGCAGATATGTATTATAGGTTACCTGTAATCATCCATCACGACATGAGCTTCAGTTTATTTAAAACAAAAGCTTTTTTGTCGTATTCCTACTTATTATATGGTTTATCTTGATTTTGTGGGGTAAAAAAGGTATATAATTTCAAAGTTTCCCATCGCACTTTTACATTTCTATTCAAAATTACGAATCCTTAAAAATCCTCTAAATTCAGCCAAAATAAAACGATAAAAATCAACATAAGTAAATATCTATCTTCCAAGGTTTAAACAAGCTCATTCGAATAAAATCAAGCAGTCGTGTTTTATAGTAGTGATTATTTCAAAGAAAAAACGACTCATAATCTTCATTTCTCTGTTAAGTAAAAAAATTACAAAAGAACGATTTATAAAACTTAACATTTAGCATATTATACCGTTAAATAATTAACGAGAAATGGAAATTCTTGCGTAATGAGTTGATTTGAGCTCCCTTGTTCCCAGTTTCTATAACTGTCATTACAATAATTGATTTTATGCTACTTTTCCAATATCCAACGACTGTATCATTACAGACCCAGATGAATTTTTAAAGGAAAGCCATTCTTTTAAAGAACGCAGGTATTGTTGTTAAAACTCATTCATTATGATTAGTGACCAAATGCCTATTTCGTATGAAATTGTTAGCACCAAGTTAATACTACACAAAGAATAGATACTTATTAGACTTGCGACAATCGCAACAGCTTCAATGAAGTGGCTTGCGGCAAGTGACAAATTGCTAAATACTTAATAATTATGATCAAACAACATGAGCGTAGGTTTGCGCATGTAAATCCTTACTCTGACATCAATTCGATAATTACTAGCGATTCAAATAATTCTCGTTTATAAAATCTATTATTATTACTTGGGAGCAATTATGAAGTTGACTTCTATACAGTGCCCACAATGAAAGACAGCTAATGGGACAGTAATGCTTTAATTATTAGGAAACATCAAAAACCTCTGTTTAAACGATGTTGTATGTAGTTGATTTCTTTTACATTGAACCATCATCAAAGGTGTCGTGCCTTTCAATAAGAGGATGGAGCTTAATTACAGCCCTGTCTACGAAGCAAGTAAGGACATAAAATAGGAATGTATGTATTGTAACCTGCGAAATTCCATTATGCAGAAAAAAACTGTTGACTCATGGGACTACTCTTTACGTTTGATTGACTCATGATGATGATGCGTGGACTTAATTTACTGCGGATTTATCTATTGTTTTATATTTATACTCTCCCCTTCTATTGATGGTTGAAAAGAGGAATTACGGTCTGTTGTACTTAATCCGTTTAAAGCCGCTTTTTACCATGTCTATCACTCACGTACAGCATTATGCAATAATTGCAGTTGATGGCATCCATTGCAAAAGAGGAAGCACGAAAAGTATTAAGCTGAAAAAAATATAAAAACTCATGCTTGCGTCGTGTCTTCAACATGTTACATGTGTATAAATTCATGTAGTGTCAGTGTCGGCTATCATATAAAAATACAAGTGATGATAGCGTACGGGAACACACTACTCTCCTCAATTATCCCTTTGTTATTGTTTACTTTTCAGTATATTTCACTACTACACCAGTGATAATAAGGACGATGAATGAGGTCTGTATTTTATTGCGTCTGCGAACCGCAATTTACTACGCTCGTGTGTGCATTTTATTTCTCGCGCATGGAGACCTAAAATATTTGCAGGATGGGCAAACCCATAACCCAGCCAGCAGATTTACATTTTGTCCCTCTATTTTTAGCAGGAAGAGAGTTTACGCATTCATGGCAGTGCACCACTAAGAAGTTCCCGCTGATGTGTAGCAGAATTTTTATCTTCTCTTAAGAAACCTGAGAAAATCTTGTAATTTATGTTAATGAATCTAAACACATTTTAATTAGTCATATCACAGGATGCAATAAAACGCGTTTATTTATGGAAAAGGGTTATAGTTAGGATTCATGTGCATAGAGGCGCACGAACATAAAGCGTAGAGCAATAGGCTATAATACACGCCCGTGTTTCTCCATGAAAAATCTGAGAGTGAGCTTTACATATGGGCGTGTA
>JAQIWO010000713.1:0-12685 GCA_034695405.1 Entomobrya muscorum | reverse complement strand
TCTCAGGGCGGAAGGATGCTTACAACTTGAAACGCGCTGGATCTGTTCCGTTTGGGAGATTCGGGTATAAGGCAGCACCAACAACTAGTACTCCAATATGGAGGCAGAGCAGAGTTCCACGCGGACTAAAAACCCACTCTTCCCGTCGTTATCAGCGTTCTTGGAAGGCGAAGATGCAGTTAAATGTAGCAATGACTGGATGGAGGAAGCAGACGATGAGAGTTTGTTTGTTGTCGTAGAATTCAAGGTCACTTGGAAGTTAGAGGATGCCAATGGAAAAATATTTACCAAGCAGGGATCTTAAAACCTTCCTACTTCGAAACGCGATATAATATGGATTGCTCATTGCTGAGAGTCTGCTAATCATAGAATTTTATAACTGCAATCATAGAATTTTTTATAACGTGTCGAGCTTTTCCTCCAAAAGAAGACGCCAAGTTACACCAAACTATCGTATCACACACGACGGGAGGTAGCCACCACTTTCACTCACTTCCTGTTTGTCAGTTGACAAAGGAGGTGAAGGACTGGACTTCTACTTGGAACTCGTAACATCCTATGCTGGCGTTTCACACACAGCTGAAAAGAGAATTTAACAAGACGACAGAGCAGAGGAGAGTTGACCAATGTAAACTTCTTTTGGGACCGAAGCTGGAAACCCCAAAAAAGGAGGTCAACTCAGGTCACAATAAGGGCAGGTAAGATGATGAAACACAATTAGTCAATAAAAAATCACACAAAGCACAAAGTCAAACTGCAATGACAAATGCCAAAAATTTGGAATTTTGTTTCTATCTTGCTGCCTGTGAATAAAAAAATATTTACCAAAAGAAATAATATGAATCCCCAAAGATTTACTCGGCGATCCAAAACTGCCTGTCTGCGATTCTCAGCCCATTCACCCATCACTGCAGGTGCAAATTAATTGTATTTTTAAACTTTTATATTTTCTTCATTGCTAAGCTTATATTATGATGATAAGATGCCAGGGGCTACTTGAGATTTCTTATAAAAAAGGATCTTCTGGAGGTAAGTGATTTCGATTATAGCAATTATTATTTGAAAATTATTAAGATTATAAGGGTAGCAGAATCTTAACATGTTTTCAGACTGATGGAATAATTCACGGATTTTGAGTGATGGCATAAGGTACTTCACATTTCTTGGGTGGCTCATTATACTCAATAAATTCTCTCAATGTGAGAACAAATTCAATCACACGTTTTAGAAGAGTGTATCAAGCATCAAACAAGAAATTAGATTCATTATGCCCCCGGGTTCAATTACTTTTTTAACTGATCGATCATGGCCAGGTGCCAAACCTATTGATGCCCATCCATGTTCAGCTCTAAAAGTAAAAGGGGCGTAATGAGATTTCATTGAGATTGTCGTTTAAATGTAAATGAATTCGTGAAAAAAACCTATATTTTTATCCAGTTTTAACTTCTGCGTTATAGTACGTGCTAACGCTAAAAAAATCGCTGACTCATATTTCTCAAATAGTTTCCGTCTCCACGAAATCTTATCAACCTGAGATATTTCGTGCAGAGCAAGACAGAACACTACTCTACTTATTCTTACTCCCTATTTTTTGCAACCATTATAATTTTTTCTTCAGTTAATAAATATTACACCTTCACAAGAAATGTTTATATTTAAACGCGAAAAACGTTTTGTCAGCATGGAATAAATTATTATTACATAGTTTTTTGTTTGACCAAGATAAGTTTTAACGTTTTGAAACACTTAGTTCCTTTAAGCCGTACGCTCAAATCAGTAATGGTATAAAAACCACAGAGAAAAGTTTTCTGAGACTTCCCTCTCTCGCTATGCAGGGGTACGTGGCAAAACACGTAAATTTTTTGAAGTCAGTGATTTATCAATGAATTTCATACGAAATGAGACTGCATGTGTCCTCAATAAACAGAGTGCCTATTCCTGCATGGTCAGCAGGAGGGCTTCCATCAGGTTCAATTTCGAACAGATAAGCAATGCACGACATACATATGGGAAAGATGCAAGACGGACGAAATATTAGGTGGAAAAATAATATGTATTTTGAATGCTATATATAAAGAGGGGTGTTATGAGACGGGCATTATGTAAATATCATAATCAAGTGAGCCTCGAGAGAGATTTTTGTTATGTAAGCCCATAAATCATGCTAAATGGTAACCAACCGCATTTAAAGCGATTTTATTCTTTTTTGCAAATTTCCCTGCATTTTATTTCCATGTTTTTTGTGTGGTTTCCCGGTGATATTCAGCAGCCAACGTGTACGACAAAAATTATAACCTTTTAAAATAATTTCTCATTAAAAACAAAGTTATAGACTTTTTCCAAGCTTTTGGTCATTGATTCTCATTAATGATAATTTCGTTATAAATTGAGCATATTTTATCGCTATCGGCTAGTTTATGACGAATTTTTGTTATCCCGGTCCTTACTGATTGATGAGCCAAAAGACGAAAAGAGAACAAACACTCCAACACTCTGGCTCGTACTGTACGGACCGAAAAATCTATGAACTGCATCAAACGGTTTACAAATATTAACTTTTGATTCAATAGTTATCACTTCCATTTTTTTTATTACCGATTACCAGGAAGCTGGGGCTGAAATAGATCGCTGTTTCCTGTGAGACTAATACTGGTATATGTCGGGAAAATCCTCATACCACTTGCTCTTCCTTTCCTTAACATTATATGTTAACAAAGCCGTTACGATATGGTTTACAAGGCAAAAAATTGGTTGCTATGGGTACCTGGTGGAACATCAGGTTGGATTAAATCTCGTTCAGAACATGACCATTCCTAGTTCCTGGATGCAATTTTTGCTTCGAAAAAATGTATTCAAATAACATGAACTGGTTCGCATTTGTAACCACGCTTCTCGTACCCGTTCGGAAATGGTTCCACATACGAACACCAAATTAACGTATACGAAGTTACGATTAGGTTGACATGGCAACAGTATTCGTTGCTATGGATACTCGGTGGAACCCTAGTTGGATTAAATTTCGTTGGGGATGTGGTCATTCTTAATTTCTGGATGCGTTTGCTGATTCCAAAAATCGTATTTGAATTGCACCGAGCGGTTCGACGGAAAACCGCTCTTCTCGGACCGTTCGGAAATGGTTTAATAGACGATTACGAATTTGACATATATGAAGTTACGATTTGGTTCTCATGGCAACAGAATTGGTTGCTATGGATAGTCGGTGGAACCTTGAGTTTAATTTAATCTAGCTGCGGATATGGCTACTTGCAATTGTTAAATGCTTTTATTGGCAAAGGCGTTTGTTTGTCTTTACTGAATTCCGTTTATCCTGTCATCCCACATCCTCGCGCAAAAATATTTTGCTACACCAGTTTTAAGGAAAACCCATATAAATCGTTATTTTATTTGTTGCGTTGCATTAGTCCGATGGTAAACTTTACAAGAAAGAACATTGGAACCAAGGGTGTGATGAGCAGTGCAACGAAGGTCGTCATTCTGAACAACGCCAAGCAAGGTCAATGTCAAAGTAGGGACATAGATAGAACTCTTAAATGTATGAACAATAACTCAGTTATTGCAGGTAATAAATATGGAGTCTAAAGCTACACTAAAAAATTTTCCAGGTGTTTTACATGTCAGGTCTCAGGGCGGAAGGATGCTTACAACTTGAAACGCGCTGGATCTGTTCCGTTTGGGAGATTCGGGTATAAGGCAGCAATAACAACTAGTACTCCAATATGGAGGCAGAGCAGAGTTCCACGCGGACTAAAAACCCACTCTTCCCTTCGTTATCAGTTGTTCTAGGAAGGCGAAGATGTAGTTAAATGTAGCAATGACTGGATGGAGGAAGCAGACGATGAGAATTTGTTCCAGTGCACCGATGTCGAGGTCAAGCATTTGGTCGTGAAGTACAGTGCTTTTCGATGTGAATAAAATGGGTTTCTAGAGTATAGAAAAATATTGAAACCTCTGAAGAGTTGTTGTTCACATGTAAATGTTTAGGTTGCTAAACTTGTTTCAGAGCTTGTACCTCAGTTTGACTTTTTCGAATTATTTCGCATGTTGTTTGAAAATCGGGGTCGTAGAATGCAAGGTCACTTGAAAGTTAGAGGAATGCCAATGGAAAAATATTTATCAAGCAGGGATCTTCCACCTTCCTTCTCTTCGAAACGCGATATAATATGAATTGCTCATTGCTGAGAGTCTGCTAATCACAGAATTTTATAACTGAAATAAAAAGGTTTTGGTAGATGTATTTTTGTGAATTCACAGCAGTTTTAAATGCGAGGTATTTTGTACTTTGTATAGAGAAACAGTAAAAACACGTGCATGTATGTATGCATGTATGAAATAATTCATTCAATTTTTACGCAGTTTTATGTGATTCTCAGTCGAATAAAGTATTTCTAGGCATTTATCAATATGTCTGCAACTGTCATCACTTCGCTTAACTTTTACAGTGAGTTGCAGTAATGCATTATTTTAATTAAAACGAAAGCATGCAATCAACTGCGAAAACTTTTTATAAGAAACTTCAATTTTAAATAAAAATAAAAACAGCAAAAACATAATTTACATCTTACCCCTCAAAAAATTTGGTTGTATGAAAATCTTTAACAATTAAATTTAGTAAATATTTGTTTACTGTTTATTTAATCGTGCTGCTGTCTACCCAGAGGGATATCCTGTTTCAGATGCAGGGTCATCAATCGTGGTACTTCACAGACACACAGACTTGAGTCTTCTTCGCATTTCTGGAGCGAGTCCTGATACGGCTGGATTCAAATGACCTATCCTTTCGCTGCGATCCCGTCTGACACTCGTCGTCTCCTATCAATGGACACGCTGTCCTTTGGTGTCGTCTTAAATTGGTCTTTGAAGATCTTTCGACAGCCACCACCATCGGGAAGACTGCAGGTAAAATGGACTCTGATTTTTCTATTTGGACAGTGAAGTATTTGGTGTTTCTGAAGCTTCCGACCATCCCCAAATGATTTTCCACATCCACCTTCGGCAAACATGCACATGTGTTTCCCCATCTTGCTTGATGAACCTCTCAACGGGTCCTTTCCTATCTTAATTAAAATCTCTCTTTGAAGACGAATCAGCTCGAGTGACCCCATCCGCGACTATTTTTTCTCGGACTTGCTCCCACCGAGCTCCCGATCCCTTGTACGGCGATTCCTCCAAAATCCTGTGAAACTCCTCCAACTGTAGAGTCGTCCTCAGTTTCACTTCTTCCATCTGACCGATTAACTCTGAGAGGCGGTTAGTTTCTGTGGAGCAGGTGGGGCAGAGAGTCACTGAAAAATTCTGCTGCTCCATTTGAATCAGTGGTCCATTCTTCCTGTCTGGTTCTTCGACATGACACAGACGTGCCAAAAAATTGAATCCTCTGATATCCAAATAGCGACTAATGTTCCCGCGAGAGATTTTCATCATGACTCCACCATCTGCATCATTACTGGAAGAATCCTTGAGGCAGAAAAAGCAGGGTCCTCTCGTCTGCAGCAACGTTTCTGTGCTGCCCATTGTCGAGTCACCATCATTTCGACAAGTCGACATTGCGGTCCTGGAGCATGAATTCACTTCTTAACCGCACTTTATGATTCCAAGAAACTAATTTTTAATTATGATAACAGTGCATCACAATCCAATTCATGCCTTTTGCCTACGGTTATAAACACAAGAAATAATTGTTTAAAGTTCAAGTTCAATCTCTACACTGCTGATGGACAGTCCACAATAAAAAAAACCATTCAGAATTCCTGCCTGTTTGTTGTAGTGAAATGGGATAAAAACACTCACAATTCACAAACAAACAATTTAAGTGATCTTAACAGTAAAGCTATCTACAATTAAAGCAATAATAATAAGGCGAAGAAACAGCAACAGTTTGATTGAACAATGAATCCGTCAGCAGACACCAAAAAAGAGGTGAGGATGAGGTTGTTTACTCGTGAAACGCAGTCCCGAACATCTAAAACACTCAAAACACTTTTGTTTTGTGCTGCCATAATCACCATAATCTTTATAATTTTCCTGTTGCCTGTTGGAAGTAGCGTACTTAATTAACTTATTAGCTTGGCGCAGCATTTCCCGGGGGTTAAGACGACGAAATTCTTATATAGGGAAAGCCCATTCGGAGATTCTGAATATGGTATTTAGATTATATTTTAAAATGGAGGGAATAGGTTCTATGGTGTAGAGTGTAGGCCTTCCTATTTTACTTTATCTTTTACATTTCAATATTTTTGATGTTATGAAATCTAATGTATCATTTTAATGAACATGAACAGGTGTATGTTTTTTCCTAGTACATTGTACATGACAGGAGATGGTACTCTAATGTATTCATGGAAGTGAACCGGTCGGGATTTTTTCTTGTTTTTTTGGAAGCCAATTTCAACCAAGTTAATATTTAACCATTAAATCACATAACTCAGTCACAGTCACATAACTGTAAAACATTCTGTCATTAAAAAAATCTACACTTTTTGGGTGTTTTGTTGGTGGCATTGGGGTGGACCTGATGGTGACGGTCAGCATACTCTGTGAGATGGGCATAACGAGAACTGTTTCATGAAAAATTTTCGAACACCTCCGTCCGTACAATAAAAACAGAAAGTGGAAGGCATTTGAAAAGTTGAAACTTGCCTACAGCGTTTTGTGACTGATAATTGGTAAATGGCAAATTACACAATAAATTAATTTCCTTACTTCCTATCCTATTCTTCTTCTCGTATTCCTATAATATTACAAGAGACAACCTGAGTACAAATTCTCAAGTTACCCCAAAATACACCACCGAGCCACCGGTTCCAGTGCCCACGACTCCAGTTCCAGTGACCCAGCCTCCCACATTCCCACCATCGCTCCACCACCCCCACCTGCAAACCACCTCACACCGTCATCACTCTGAAACTAGCCATATGAGGAGTTCCCGTCTACATTGGATCCGCCCAAATCTCGAACGGGATTCAAGTTACCTTCTCCACCACTCCTGGAGGAAACCCATCCGTCAACATTGGAACTGGTGGAGTCGCTTGAAGAGGAATATCTGCTGTTGTGGGATGCGATGATGATGCACGACCAGCTCGTGCTTTTCGGGATTATGAAAAGGGTGCTAGTGTCTGCTTTTGTAGGTCTACCAGATTTATTGCACCACGACGACCCATCGGTTAACCATCCATTAAATTCAAGCCTCTTATCAACCATTTATTATTGTAATTGCTTTAAAAAAATGAAAGCAAAATTGTTCATTATTCTTCTCCTGTGCAAATACCAAATTGTAATTAATGTGTGCTGACTGACAAACGTAAAATAAATAGATCAAATCGCTCTACTTGATGTAATTTTTAAAATTAAAAAAAATTGTTTCCTCTGCTCACTCAAGTTTTTTGTCGCCTGCATTTGCATTATTTGTTTTTTTTTATCGTCCGCTATCAATTTAGTATATGTATTTTTTAAAAGAGGCTACTCTTCTACTTATCGTAACATTGATAAGTTTACTTCAATTATTTCATAGAGTATCAAAATATCAAGCATTCTATTTAATTCCAATCATTATCCATCCAAGCATTTTATGCGATTCACTTTCCGAGCCATGCATCCGGTGCGTGTGTGTGTGCATTCGATATTATTTCGTAATCTATCCCATTCAACGATTCAACTGTCAAATCTGATTACTTGGAATGAAGAAAGCAGCTCAGTTGGTCTTGAACCAATATTGTGTTGATGGCAGGATAAAAGCCTTTTTTTAAATCTGAAAATATTTATTTAAGAGCTATATCCACAATATATTCACTTTCACCCATATCATCAGTCAATGGACTGTGTATCTGCTTGTGCCAACATTCCGTCATCAGTTGTCAGTGGCATTTTCTACTATATTGAATGGAGAAAGAACTTTCTTTTTTGCTTCAGTAGTTCGGATCCCAAGAATCATTCCTTCTTCATCAATACAAGTATATATTATTATAATATTTTGTGTGGTCTATATGGCATGGCTTTGAATCTTATAACTTCATAAGAAAAAAAATGCATAGCAGAAGACAATTCCAAACTTTCTTCTCATCCACTCGTAAAATTATCTTCCTAAAACACTACACACAATAATAATTTCTGTTCTGTACTTTCCCCGATGTAATCGGAAGCAAAAAAAAAAATAGGAAGCATTACGTGTAAAAACTGAGAAGGAATTCAAATGGTGGCTATTATTTTAGTGTACTTGTCGGGAAATAAATAAAAGGCTGAAAGAGTAACAGTTTTGATGTTCCGTTTATATTGCAGGAGAATAAAGGCTAGTTTTAAGTAAATAATTAAGTACAATACCAAAATGGAATCGACAAAATAACTACATACATGCTTGTATTGGTAGCTGGAGCTGATGTCAAAATAGGATTTTCCGACTACGATTTCCCTACAAGAAAATTACTTGTTTTTATCAGTGGCGAACCCATTCTGAGATAACTGTAGTTAAAAGGCAATAATTTTTTTTACGAAATCTCACATATCTCAATAGTAAAACGGATCATCATCATCCCATCTTTGGACCTGGCATTGGCACGTCAAATGCGTGTTTGGCTATTTTGTAAACAAACAATATTTTAATTTAAAAAAAAACGTAAACACAGCCAACAGGTGCCTGCAACAGACGAGTGCTTTTTGTCTCTCTCTCTCTTGTTGTTCCATTGGAATAAATCACACCTTCCAAGAAGACTCCTCCCAAAACTTAATTAATTTTGTTAACCGTGTTTGTGAATCTCCAGTTGTGAATGAAAATGAAGCTGCTCGACCGGCATATCAACTTAGTTTTGCTGGGGATAACCCTGCTCATCAAGATCCACTCCTGTGGAGCCCGTCAATGCTTTTCCCGTCAAGAAGCGGAAAAGAAACCGGAAGCTGTCACTTGTGGAAATGGAAACGGAACTGGAGAATTCTCCGAGGAGGACGTGGTTTGCACCAAGCTCAAGTACTGGAGCCGGAAGTTGAATCAGATTGCAGTTACTCAAGAGTGCATGCATTCAAAATTCCTCGGCTGCGTTCACGTAATTCTGGAGGCATCAGATGATGATTACGAACGTCAACCAGGTCCCGTCTGCTGGAACATTGAAGACTATCCGAAAATCAAGAGCGTGAGTGGATGGTGCGCCCAATTGGTGGAGAGCCTTGGACTTGGCGTTAACTTGGTTCGGGTTCTTCAACGATTGTTGTGCCAATTATCGACTCTCCGAACGGCAACGGCAAGATTCCAGTGACCGACATCACCACTCCAGGCAGCAACGCCACAGTTCCAGTGAACAAAGTCAACATCACAGTGCCTGTGACCAACGGTATCATCCCTGTCGACGTTGGAGTAGGCACTTATCCCGGCAGCGGTATTCCCATCCTCAACGCAACGCATAAAGATTCTTCTTTTCTCCTTCCATTGCTCGAGAGTACCGGGTCGTTCCTCATAGTTTTTTTCTCCTCAGATTCCTCCAGACACAAAATGTTTTCCAGCGTTTGATTAGTGTCGAGCGTGTGACTAGTCACTGTGTCACGTTTTTTACTTTCTAGATATTGCGAAATTGGTTCCAGTTCACGTGTGGTGTACATTACCTTTCCGTAATACGCATAATATTTCCTGAAATGTATTTCCCGCGACATTTTCCATGCAAACGGCACTCAGCCAAAGGACTACAGAAGCATAAAAAGAAAATTCTTTCTCCATTCTCTAATGTGCTTTATATGTATCCTTTTTTTATGCAGTCATCCGTGGAAAACCTACACGCATTAGATTTCAGTTGTTGCAGATAAGTAAATGGGCTTTCCACATACCAGCCGCAAGATTCTGTTCACATATTCCACGCCAAGGATCACCCTATCATTCGTAACCTTCGGACACTTTAGATTCACGCATGTGGCAGGTACAAAACTTATTCTGGATGCTGGACATCCTGCACGTTCTAGATTTCGGAGTTAGAAGAAATTCCAGTAGACGAAGCATCATGATCATTACTCTTCACCTTATTCTGGAGCACAGGGTTGTTCCTCTATTGCTTTTTTCTGCCTCCGCGAGACACGAAATGTTTTTCAGCGTTTAAGGATTTTGTGATGCGTGTGACTAGTACTCTACTTGAATTTGGACCACGGCTGCAAATGAAATGTACAAAGTTGGAAACCGGTCCTTCTGACATCTTTCGTGTCAACATTCCCTAGCATTTTCTCCTACCCTTCTCGTTGAATGCAGCCTAATAAGTCGGCAAAAGTACAAAATGGAAAATATTATGCGTACTTTAGGAAGGTAATGTATGAGTGAATTTAATTGGATGAAAGTTTAATTGTTTTTTGCCAATGAAGTTGGTGCCAGAATCAGATCAATAATGTCCACACAAAATATGTGTACTTGTATTGATGAAGCATGAATAAGTCTTGGGATCCGATGGCCCGGATGAACTACAATTCAATCTTACACCTACACACATTTTCATATGTATAATTATTACAAGAAGGGAGTCCTTTGAACTGATACTACTAGACATCCAGGGGAGGGGGAATGGAACCGTTGCTACATTTTTTAACCCAACTTATCAGTTCATGAGGAATTCATTTGAAAGGGAAGGAAAAAGAACCCACTTTTTGTCACGCAATAATACTCTTGGTGTCAAGATGATAATTGATAACACAAGTATGCATGGACAAGTATCTGTTCGAGAAGAAACCGATATTGACTGCTATTCACTCCACTTTCCGAGAAGCAGTGCTCCTTGAAATAACTTAATGACTGAAAGAGCTGTTCCGTTTTTATTTTGATAGTTAAGTATGCAAGCTTGCAGTGTGGATAGTTATTAGCCTTACACAAAAATGCAATCGACAAAATAATTACCTTTAGATGGTTGCTGGAGCTTTATATATTCAATCCATTTTCCTTTCTAAATTTCCTGCAAGCTCGACCACACAAAGTACAAAATATAGTCGATGAAATAATATCACATGCGCGCACACAAGATGCACATAGCTTATCCAACGTAATGCATGGAAAGTGTTAAGGGTAGAAGGCCTTAATAAATAGTACTTAGAATTAGCACATAATAACTGTGTTGACGCAATCCGCATACCTATACTAATTTTTGATGCAGATGGAAATTGTTAATGAGCTCGATATATATGCATATGTAAATATCTTGTTATCAATTGGTTTGGAAATGGTTTTTAAAATTTATACACATTAAACCCGGTTGGGTTGCCTTTTGGCTATTTCGGACAGTGACTTCACTGAACATGGTTAGCTGAGGTGGATAAAGAGTGGTTGGAAATTTGGGCATTCGTAATTACGGGTTCCGTTTCTGCTTCCAAAATTCACATTTAATTTACGTGGACTGGATTGGCTTTTCGAACTGCGCTTGTTCGATCAGTTGGTTTTGGAAATGGATGTGGAGACTCACATTCGCCACACATAAGTGGAGATCAGTTTTGGTTTGTCTTGGCCGCAACTTTTTGGAATATGGTTAGCTGTTTAACCTCGAGTTGGATTAGGACTCGATGGAAATTTGGGCATTCATAAATACAAGTTAACTAAACTCGAAATGTTTATTTATGCAGCCTCTTACTCAACGTGTATTGCAATCAAGACGTTATTGAGCTATTAGACAAGGAAATTATGTTCAAAACGATGTTTTTTTAATTTTTAATCACATATTTGAAAACCTTAGACTGTTTATTATTATTGAAAGAAGCAACCACGACTTAAAATGTCTCTGATTTTAACCAAACGACGTTTGTAACCGCTTACCGCTTCCAGTTCTAAAGATGCTAAACTGTTTTACCAAATTTTGACATCTTCAATGCATTTTTATGCCCTTGTTGGAAACCAAGAATTTTCAATTCAGTCGACAAACTAGAGTTGAGAATGTTGAATGCACTAACCAAGTGTGAAGCCTTAGCAAGGTTCTTTTTGTATGCAAGGCTATTTTTGTAAAATGTATGAGTAATAATCCCTCCGCGGCGGAGTCGCGTAGGTTTCGGCCTGGAACCTAGTGTTCCAAGGCGAAACTGCGCCAAGGGGGCTGGACAATCGTGATTTTCGAGAAAAAGTTCAGAAAAGGGGTGAAAAAAGGGTCAAAATCGCGATGGAACCAAAAAAACCGACATCTGCTGAAATGGTTCCGATGCCCATCCAATAATACATGGTGGGGATAGGGGGATGAAGAGGAGGGGATGGTGGGTAAAGGTCATATATGGCACCATTGTAGGCTTCCATCAATAATATATGGGTATTTACGTGTAAAGCTGCATGTGAATGGCGAGTTGTTTGTATGTATGTGGTAAGCTGTATGCTTGGCTGTATAAAAAAAGTGGTTGGTTGAGTGATCGGTTGCTGGCCAGTTGCTGCTCTTACAGTTTTGTGCAATAATGATGCTTGTATATAGATTGTAATGTTAAACTCTGTGCAAAAGGGATACTTGATGCTGTACTATTTGGTCATTTACTTGCTGGTTAAGAGTAATGCTAAAGGCGTATACCAAGTTGCATGGTAAAAAAAGAGATGGATTATTACATGTATCATCTTGTATGGCTATTATTATGCTACTTGACTGCAATTAGTTAAATGTACCAGCAATTAAAAAATAAATATTCTTGACTGAAATAAAAATAAATATTCCCCTTTTAAATATGCACACTGTCAAGCTAAAAATATAAT
>JAQIWO010000712.1:0-12693 GCA_034695405.1 Entomobrya muscorum | reverse complement strand
CAACTTGATATTTGACTGCTCTGTTGAAGGCTGTGGGAAGGCGTTTTATTTGAAACAACAGTTAACCGTCTACGAAAAAATAAAGCACGGCGAAAACTCATCTCAGAATAAATGCCTCGCTGCGGGGAAACATTTCTCGTGAAAAAGTCGCTCGAGCAACATTTAAAAAAGCACGAGAGTCCGAAAGAAAAGAAGAAGAAGACAGTCAAAACTCGTTCCTTTCAGTGTAAAGTTTGTCTTGGAGAATACACGACCAACCGTGGACTCCAAACACATATGATGTTCATAATGGGATTTCATATGTCTCATAGGAGTAGACAGACATCGAAAGTCTTCATTCAGGTTGACATTAGCAGTGCGCTTTTGACGCGTAAAAGTGTTCTCGAACGGCATATTTTTGAGGTGCACGATAAGGGACAGTTATTTCAGTGCTAAGAGTGCGGAAAATAATTGGCCGTCTTCTGCTCATCTTAGGCGTGTCATTCAGGTTATCCATAGTGAAAATCGGGAGGGTAAGCCGGTCAAGTGTGAGGTGTGCGGAAAGGGATTTTCGGTTAATGAGTATTTATATAAGAAAACTCATCAGCCGAAGTAGTAGGAGTTGTAGGAGGGAATTGAAACGTGTGCAGAATAAGTATTGATATGAGAGGAGTTCAAAAGCATTTAATACAAATAAATAAATATTTTTTTTATAGATGTAAACTTTTTTGTAAAAATAAAAGACGTCGCAATAATTGTTTTGGTTTATGATTTTATTACATTTCAGTAAGAGCAAAGTTCTTTTTACAGGCTACTTCAAATTATTCATATTCATAGTTTATGCATCATATTTTTTTGCTTTTTTCAGTATTTTTACACAATAAGTTTCTTTGTTTTTCATTTTTTATAGCAATGCATGTTATGAAAATGAACTATTTCCAAGCACTACAAAAGGATTAAAATCGAAAAATAAAATTAGGATGCTCCCGAATTTTACCGTTAGTGCATGAAAGAAAGTGCACTGGATTCGGAGAAATAAATACTTTGTTGTATCTAAAATGTTGGTAATGTATAAACATAAACTACAGGATTTAGAAAACCTGCTTGGTAAGGAGAGGTAGACTTTATAGTTGAGTTGTGGAACAATGTTTTCTAAAACTCTATTTCCGGTCGGAAAATAGGTGAGTCGGAAGACAAGAGAACTGATTGTGAGTCGCTGGGTGGTTTTACATAGTGAGTAGCCATGATAACGAGTTGGTTCGAAATTTACTAAAATTATATGAATGTATGTTTATATTGTTGTTGACTTTGATTTAAAAAAAATATAGCATAATTTATGTGCCAACCTCAAGTACTGGAAAATGCACACGCAACGCAGTCTATCTAGACCTAACTCGTTAGTCTATGTCGTTGTATCGTTGTATGCATTTGTTTCATTTAATCCAGTTTCAATATGGAATAAAAAGCCAGATGCATGTGTACTGGTTTAAAAGGTCGTTAAAATGTGTTTAATTAAATCAATAAAAATGATAATTAATGTAGCTTTCATTAGAAACAATACGAAAACTGAATTTACCAATGATTCATGATGCAAGTAAAAAATTAATTCTTACAAATGTAGCACTTATTAAGGTAATCCTGCAATATTTAAAAATCAAATTTAAAAATGTATTTCTCAATACACTTTTAAAAATCATTGAGAGCAGGCAGGATTCTCCATTAGTATACACAATGCATCCGCCAGCTTAGTAACCGTTCCATTTTCCTCAAATCCGCCCTCAGGGAGGACATCATTTAAAACGGAGTAGATCTTGTTTTCCAATTTAATAAACATGATAAAGTCCATCCGACATCCGACAGAAAGTCTTAGACCAATGTTTTTCTTGCTTGAGGGTCCTCTAGTTTACTGAAAGTTTGAACTAGAAGGTTCCATTCGGAGGAATTCTCCAACTGCTGTCGTATTGATGTAACCTCATTTCCATCCAAATGTGTATGTTCGAGAAAGGTGATTTTGAAATGAGGGAGAAACTCGAGAAAACGTTCAAAATTAAAGTTCCCGACCACAGCATTACACTGGTTATGTGGTTGATTACGCATTAACCCGTTAAAAGCTTTTATCCCTTGATTAATTGAAGAGGGTCGGGTAAACATGATGTTAAGATTCTCTGCTAGTCCTGCGTCCCACTGGCCCCAATTAATGGACAGAATGGGGAGATTTTTGAATTATCTGAACTGGGCTATAGAGTCTAAGTATGTATTAGCTGCGGCATAGTTAGACTGGCCAGAATTTCCAAAGGTTGAAACAGCGCTGGAGTGGAGGACAAAATGCGCAAGAGGATACTTTAGGCTAATTTTGAGTAAGTTCCAGGTGCAGAGTACCTTCGGCTTGAGAACCCTTTCAAAACTATTCCAATCCTGGGAGGATATCGCATTATCCGAAAGGACTGCGGCGCATTCATGGATTCCTCTGACAGGTGGCAAGCTACTATCACTTGAAATCTCCGAAAATAACAGCTCACATTCAAAATAATCTCAAATGTCGACTTCCTTACAAATCAAAACGGATTGGTATTCCAGTTCCAGTTTAGAAATCTCACTCTTGAGCTGATCGCTTGCCTAACTTCGCCCCACCAGAACAACGTGCCTTGCTCCCTGACTAATCATCCATTTGCAAATAGTAAACCCAATGGCACCCTTCCCTCCAATTATCAAATTGGTGCTCCTCTCATTAAATAGTTGTCTACTGCAGACCCCTTCGTTGCTGTTCCATCGAGGCAGATTAACAATTACTTTCCCAAGATGTCTTGCTCTCTGAAGATATGTCAGAGCGTCTCCAAGACGGCGACGACGGACAGTGAAATGTTTGATGTTTCTGAAGCATCCGACCATTCCCAAACGATCTTCTACACCCTCCATCGGCCAACATGCACACGTGTCTCCCATTTTTTATTGAAGATTTCGATAATTTTTCCTTTTCTATCCCGACTAAAGTCTCTTCCTGAAGATGAGTCACTCTCTCCACCATGATGTAGTAGTGCTCAAGGACCAGGTGACTTTTCAAATGAGATGTATTCAGGAAGGAATAGTAGCATATTTTGCAGACCGTTCCTTTTCGCCTTGTATCCAACTCCCGTCGGCTTATGCTCATTCTTGTTTCCGATGTGAGCACTTCTCTGCAGCAATTTTTGAATTGATCTTCATTTAAGCGGGTCAATTTAGCATCAGCGAACAGCACTTCCGGATGGCTGGCTATCAGATGCACTCGAAAGTTGCGGGCGTCCAGACTCACCAACTTGCATTGAAGGCACTGGCATTTCTTTCCTGTTCTACCTGTCTGCACTTTGTAGTGTTTTGCGCAAAGCTCCAAGACTCTCTCTTTCGTTGACGGTGTAGTATTACTGTTGCCATCACTGGGTTTATCGTTAGTGGTGGTGACTTGAACAACACTTAAACCTACAGGTTCCTTCACGGGGGTTGCTTTGCGAGTAGCGATAGCAGTATCGTTTGTACTTCTGTTGGCCTTCGAAGAACATTCTGCTCCCATTTTGAAACATTTTGATGAGGAACTTGGGCTGGTCCACTCAGCTTTCGAACGGACGAATTTCCTTTTCGCGGAGAAAGCTGACTTTGAAGACGTTTTCATTGCTGTGGGAGTTTTTGGAGGGCATGCTTCCACCTCTGACGAAACCAGATCCTCAGTCTGGATTGTGATGTTACTTGTGTTTCCATCCTTGCGATTGGTCTTGGAGACGGACTCCTCCTTCAGTTTGGTGGAACCTACAGGCAACAGAAAAAACAAAACAATAATTGAAGCTGAAGAATTGAATTATAACATTATTTTAACCACACATCCCTAAACTTGGTATTATTACATCTTTGACCAGTCTCCTCCCTCAGATATTCCAAGATCGTGACTTCAACTCTGCTGTGCCCCTCAGTGATCATTTTGTCTCGGACTTTCTCCCACCGTCCTTCTGATCCCTTCTGCTGCGATGCCTCCAAAATCTTGTGAAACTCCTCCAACTGTCGAGTCGTCCGCAATTTGACTTCTTCAATCTGACCGATCAACTCTGAAAGGCGGTTGGTTTCTGTGGAGCAGGCGGGGCAGAGAGTCACTGAAAAATCCTGCTTCTCCATTTGAATCGGTGGTCCATCCTTCCTCTCTTCTTCTTCGACATTATGCAGACGTGCCAACAAATCGAATCCTCTGATGTCCAAATAGCGACTAATGCTCCCGAAAGAGACTTTCATCATGGCCTTACCATCAGTGCCAGCACTGGAAGAATCCTTGAGGCAGAGGAAGCAGGATCCTCTCGTGTCCACGAAAGTTTCTCTCCCACCGCCCTTCGAGCCACCGTTATTTTGACTAGTCGACATGGCTATTCTGGAGAACGTATTCACTTTCCAACTGACATTTAATGCGCACTTTATGATTCCAACTAATTTTAATTGATGATGACAGTAGCACGTCAAGTTAAAACATCAAACTAAATTATACTTTACAACTTGTATTCCAAATAATAATGGTAGAGTTCAAACAAAAGTCCTTCACAAAATAGCTACTGTCATTTGGTTTAAAAATCCTGGTAGATGAAAATATTATTTGGCCCGCACCGAAAAGAACACTACTAGTAGTACTAAGTGCCTTTTTTCAGTACTTTCACTCACGTTCACAAAATCTGCCTTACGAAAACGACAAAATGAAGAATTATGTCCAACAGCTGCCACCAGCAACCAGCAGCACTATTTGATTCTGAACCGCTTTTTTACGGTGCGGCGTTAAGTCTAGTGTACTCGCAGTCATCCACTTAATCCCGAATTGAATCATAATGTTAAAGTGTTAGCAAATTGACGCTATTAACAGTATTAACCCATGAGCAGGGCGAATGAACTAATAATACCTGTCAAATTATATTCCTTCAAAGCGTTTTACGAAAACTAATAAAATCAACTAATGCATTTTTTATATCTGTCCCCCCAAAATCATTTTTTATCGTTTATTTGCTTAAATTATTTTTAAGAGCTTTATTTTACTTTTGACAGTTAATTTTCAATTTAAATTGACCGTGTTTATTAACCGGAACGTCATGATTTGTTGAGTGAGTTGGATTTCTATTTTGTGAGTGCATAATTATCACACAAATGCCAAAATTCGCATCTTGATGGTGGCTGGTGGCTCATCGCAACTCAGAAAGATGCTGAATTTCCCTCATTTCTGATTGAAAAAAGACAAGCCACTCAAAACCGAATTATTTATGGCATTTTCTTTTTTCTTTAAAGTTCCGTTTAAATATTTGCTTTTGGCTTTTTGCCTTGTAGATATATGGTTTGGGTGCTTCTAATTGAACCATTTCATTTCGTAGAGCAGCGTTAAGATATATTCAAAACTTTATTAAGCTGAACATTACCGAGCTGAAAATTACCGTTTTACATTTTGCACAAATAAAATGTGTAAGAAATATATTTTGACACTTGATTTAAATGAATAGCTTAAATAAAATTAATTCGCTTTGTTCATGCACTCGTAAGTATATAATGTCATTTACATTAAAATTACAACTAAAAAATAAAACTATATGTGGTAGTCTAGTAGTCAAACGAAAATTATTATCGAAGTGAGGGGAAGGGTGATAACCCGGACGAATCATGAGGGGGAACCCCAGTCCAGGGAAACGATTGGGATGGGGAGCTATGAAACTGGCTGCTGCTGTTGCTGAGGAGGCATTGGGTGACGATGAAGTTGACGAGTCAGTTTCAGCAGAAAATGATTGTTCTTGTAAAGCTGATGATGAAGATGTGGGTAAGGGTCGGGGTTGTGGTTGGTTCAGAAATGAAGCTGAAGAGTATGCACCAACAGTAGCACTAGCTCTACTACTCTTCCGCTCGTATAACACTTGTTTTGGTGGTCTTCCCACCTTCTTGGGAGGTCCAGTACTATCCCTCTTTTTCCTGATCCGTCTCGGCCACTTGGGTTCCCCCTTGGGTTTCCAATATTTATTCCATTCTGGTTTTTTCTTAAGCCTCTGCAAAAAGTTGCAGAGCTTCTTTTTCGGGATTTTGGCAAGTTCTTCGGTTTCGCATTTCACCATGATGCTGATAGGCTGAGTGACTCCATTCTTTATACAGTGGATCACAGCGTCTCTCTGTTGCTCAGTGAGACCATATCTGTCTTCAGGGTCGAGGTGGTTGGCGTGATCATTCACGTTCCGAAAGTAGAGATCTGTTCCGTCGAGTAGTGTTTTGATTTTTAGTTGAGCCGGACAAGATTTTGCGGCGTAGGGACAGTAGAATACCACAGTGTGGTGATTTTTCCCTTCGATCCTTTCCTTTCTTCTCCACTCTTTTTTCAGCTCCTCCTCCGGTATTGGATCGATTCTGTTCCAGCCTTGGAGTTCTCCTGTGCGTGGATTTAAAACTATATGGGTAGCAGAGTATGATAAGTCGTTTGCTGAAGATTTACAAGTTGGGTGAGGTCTTGCGTCTGAGATCCCAGGTTCCTTCGAGTTGGTTTTGTAATCTTGTTCTCCTGAGCTTTGATGATCTTGCAGCTCATCACTGAAATTGGAGCCAGTGTCCTCATTATCGGGTGGAGCAGTGTAGTCGTCATTATCGTCGTGGGCAGTTGAAAGAAGGCCTTTATTCAAGGTATTTGTATTTGTACTTGTTTCGTCACCTTCAGAGAAAAAACAATACATAAAATGTTCAGTGTTGTAAATTAGGGTTTTGTAATTATTTTGGTGTTTTACGCGGAATCTTACATTTAATTGTGGCACCGGATGAGTCCCTCTTCAAAGATGTAATGTTCGAGAAAGAAGAAGCTGATGACACTCCTTCAAGCCCAAACCGCTTCGCTGTGTTTTCGAATTCTTCCCTTTCTTCCGTCGAGGATACGTTCACTTCCCCGTATAGATAAGACGGACAAGTTTCCGTAAGTTTGCGGAATTCACATCTCCCAAAACAACAATCGCATTGTCCCCTTCCCTATTCAGGGCTTGACTCACCTGAAAAAAAGTAAATGATTACTTTACATTGTCAAGCAATCAACTCTTGTAACTACATGTCGCATGTGCATGTGTGTATCAATTGATACATACATTACTTATTTTATTTTAATAGTTTTTTAAGTTTACCTGAAGAAACAACTTTGTAAAATAAGGACTGCAAAGAGTCGACACAATCTTATGAGCTTGAACACAGTCTCCTTCACTACTGAATAACGTCACATCTGCACCTTCCGGTACTTCCTCGTCCCCATAATTGTACACTTTCCCCAGCTCACTTAAAATGCGTCGGGACTGCGAGCTCCATTTCAACGTGCAACCACCACGAGAACCATCACTGCTACTTCCAGCGAATGTCCCTTTTCCTGTGGCACTCAAAGGGGAGGAGGATGAAATAAACTTTGCACCAATTAATCCACCATTAGTTGACCTCCCCGATCTCCTCAGATTTGAAACTATTTTCTTCTTCATTTTGTCTCCTTCCTTGCCACTCTTGCCTGTGATCCCTTGTCACTTTAAAAATTGTGCATTCCTTTATATAATATATATAAACTCCCTACAAATTAAAACAATGGTCATTCAATTAAAATATTTAACTTTTTACAAAATGAAATGAGAAATCGCTATTCTTCTTTATAGTTTTATGTTGTTTTGAAGCGGTGGGCATTGGGGAAAATGTGAACGGGATGTACACGTACAACAACAACCTCAGCTGTGTTGGTTGACTGTCAGCCTGAGCTGAGTTGTTGTTCAAAGGGACGGCGTTCATAAAACACTTCATCACAATATCTGGAATTTTAGGAGGTGGAGCGAGACACTTTTACGCAGTTTTTTGTTAATCTCTAATCACTGAAGTCATTAAAGGCATTAACATTAACAACTAATATAGTTGGCTTTGGCTGACAAGTTTTTGTTGTGGTGGTCGTATTTAATGGACAGTCCCATACTAAGCAAGTGCGAGAGAGAGCTTTTCTGCTCTCTTCTCTTCGATGATATATTTTTGCTGTTGTCGTTGTATGCTGGCTCATGAATAATCGATAGCTCTGGTCATTTTATGTGGAAAAACTCGACTTTTCACCGTGATAATATCTGCAGACTCCGGACTACACGAGAATCATTGAAAAGTTCCAAATATGAATATATGAAAGCCCTATTCTAGGAGCCTGTTCTCACCCTTTCAAATTGACCCGGTTCGCTATACTATGGAAGATCCAGTCGATCGAAAATGTCAAGATTTTGTGTTCGAAAAATTAAAATATCTAAAAACATCCATTTGTATTTATTTCCACGAAGTTTCACCCCAAAAATGCAAATAATAAGGGCTACAATACTTATGCAAGCAGTAGACTGATTTGTGTAAAGTTTTCAAATTATTTGAAAAGATCTTAAATTTGTACCTTATTTTTCGAGGGGACCTAACCCCCTTGGGGTATGCATGTAAATGTAAATTTTAGTGTCAATTGAAATTATTTTTTGACTACTACAACATACTCATGTCAGATAATCATGATCACAGGCCCCATTTAAACATTTCATTATGGGCTCCAATCCAATCCAATAGCTTTAATTTTTTGACTTTAGACTTCTTTAGTGTAGCTATACGGGATCATTATCAATTATGTCGTAAAAATGTTTTATACATCAAATCGTTTTTAATTGTTTTCCATTCATGTAAGTATTTATTTATAAATTAATTTTTGTATTAAACGTGAATCCAACCAAATTACCAATAAAGGCATTAGTCATGTTGTAAATTAGTACTACTTACAGTTGACCATGCAATATAATATTGATAAAAATTATAAATAACAAGTAGTATAAACGGTTTGTAATCATTTGTAATCCCGATGTTAATGTTAAAATCTCTGATGATTTGTAAAGTAACGGAGAATATAAAAATAAGAAACCGATATGCGTGATATAATGTCTTCAGTGAGATGTGAGACGTAAAATAATTTTAGACGCTAAAAATGGTGGTATATACCACTCATTTTTCTGAAAGCTTTAGATTTTACAATTTCCAATGATTACCAGTTTCGTTCAAGAAGAAAGATAACATTGGATTGTTATGTTCCCATTTAATAAAAGGACTCCCCAAAATTAGAGAATACTCACAGGATTGATATAGAACTCAAGTTGAGAATGATGGAAGTGACTAACTGACTCTATGTATTATAAAACTAAAAGGGTGTAAACTGTAAATCCTGCAAATAACTACCGAAAACTTGTGGAAAAATTTCATTAAAAATGCATGTGATCTTTTGACCTCCGTATCTCAGTTCACACCGGGTCACAGATCTAAAATTGCTTACATTGTGATCTGGTGTTGATATTGTATACAAATCGAAAATAAAAATAAATTGCCTTTTAAAACGCATTTGTGACCTTATGTAGAGACCCCCCCGTCTCCGACCCCACGGGGTCTACAGGTTTGGAACTTGAACTTGCTTCTTTTTATGACCTAAGGTACCTGTGTACCAACTTTGGGACCAATCCAGTGCCAGTAGTTCCTGAGATTTCATGTCCACACACAGACAAACAGACAGCAGTTTGATCTCATTAACTAGCTCTTACGCGTCTACAATGCTTTCGCGGTAGTTAATAAACTACGTGCTTCCTGGAAAAAATTACTTGCTAGTCCACACAAGCACCACAGAAATATTGTGTAGTGTACTAGTGTCAAATATCGGATAGTAATTTGTGAATTGCTATTTATGTAGATAATTAGTGCGCTTACTTCGTAAGTCATTCCCAAAAGATAAATTGTTTTCTTGTTGACTTTCTTTCTTTCCATGGAATATTTCAGAGACGAGTTGACAGATACGAAGGGGACATGCCAATCTTAACAGTAGGTTATGCATAACAACCAAGTTAAAATCAAATGAAATTTATTGCTCTGTGGTAGGCGACTGGTAGCGAGCTGCAGCGAACTCTGGGAATGTAAAAATAAGTTATCCAGACTTGCGTGTTATTTTTAAGGAATTGCGTTGTACCTGACACGAATATCGGATAAAAACTCACTTAAATCTCGTATTTCTTGAACTAAACCAGAACTTACATATATCTGAATCAGATAACATTTTATTTATTTAAATAAGTTACAATGAAAGCTAGCATTACTACTTATGAAGTCTTAATCGCTTAAATTTTTGCTTGTTTTCACATCGTAATCGTAATTTATGTTATAAAAACAGAAACTCGGTTGTAAACCACGAGTTTTTTTCCAGTGTGCTTAGGTCATTTCACTTTATGCCTAATAAATATCACACGATTATAAAATATAATTTTATATCATTAATTTTCATTTGTGATGTAAAGCTCGTGTAAATTGTCATTTCTGAGCCTGCGAAAGAAATTAAGCCGATGAGTGACAAGTGATTTAATTTACTCTGAATTTTTCCAATCAATTATATTGTGCTACATACAACTAGATGGGCATATAGAGTACACTAGATTTTACTATCTATCATCTATCAACATCTACTTTGCTCGAATACACAATAGTTAAAGAAATATTAGTTGCTGAAAAATGGAAGGATGTTTTAATCTTCTTACTCCTTGTTTATAGACAGAGAGTGGGGGTTAGTGCATTGCGTTTCCAGAAGGTTCCAGGAGGCTTTGTCCAGTGTATTTTGTTTCATCCCGGAGAAGTTTCTCGACGCTATCAAATCCCCTACACATGATATTATTGGTAGTGGACTTATGACATTCATAATATATAAATTACTTTACTTGTAGTCAAGTCATTAAACAATCGGCATGAGTCTAAATTTTCCGATATATACTTAAAAACCAAACATTTTCATGGCCACCATTTTTTCTCAAACTAGAAAATTCAGATAATATGCTACTACATGCGACATGCAATGTTATGCATTCATTTATTTTTCAAGTTGTATTAGGCATTAATTTTTATTACCTATACATGACCGTTGAAAATCAGATTAAGATAACAAAAGCGTTCTTTCGGTCTGCTCAGAAATAGAGTAATATGAACTTTGACTTTGCATATAATTTGGTTGCCTAGCATATACTTTATTGTATGCAATAAATAGTTCTTGGAAAATGCGTAGCTGACTGGAATAAATTTTCTTAATATGCAATCCTCCAAACGGACGTGTTTGGACAGGTGAACACATTCTCGAGTATACAGATCAGCCGATTATAAAAATTTATTTGATTAAGATTTAAAAGAAATTCATTACATTAGTCAAGCTGACCTATTACCGTATAACACTATTTTTGGCGTTACTATGTTATGTTGAGCTTAATCTTCATACACCTTGCGCTAAATTGACCTACGACTAATGCAATTTAGTCTGCAAATGTGAGGAGATGGCGTATTAGGTAATATTTGATATTTGGCAATACATACACAGCCTAATCAAGTAGTCTGTATGGCTGGGAAATAAAGGCAGGTTTATTCTCATTCTTAAAACTCATTGATTAAAACCCGTAAATTACATATTCTATCAAGCTAAAATTATACCAAGCCGCTACACAATTGCATCGAATAAACCAAAGTAATTTAGCGTGAATGATTTTTATCATTTGTCATAATTGTCATCAAGAAAAACCAAAACAGATCTTACTTTTTTGGTAATAAAAGGACAGGATTTCTAGAAAAACGTCATTTCTCCAGAACCTTCTCACACGTTTGCCCTGTCCTATTCTAGTCCACCCTGACGGTGGCAACCAGCGTTATTTGAAAGACAAACCAAACTTGTTGTTTCTGCATGACAACCAAGTTCTCCCAAACGTTCCACAAAAGTTTCTTGCCCCACAGAATATGAACCTCTATAGAAGTACAGGCATGTTTACCTCTTTCACACTTATTACATAGCTGACCTGGGCAATAGCAATTAAAAAGCGTGCGGTGGTATAATCGTAGCTCACAAAAAGTGTTTCACAGATTTAAAAATAGCTAAAATAGACCATATATATCTGACACGTCACTCAACTATTTCTTTATGTATATTACAAGCTGCAGTAATTACTTTGTCGATTTAATCGCTCCAAAAAGCATGTTTTCACATCGTACTGCTTGATGTGATTATTACAAAAAGTAGATTGTGTGAACCGCAACTTGTCTTCTGTGCGCTGCCATGGTAATTTCACTTTATGCGCGCCGCGCATCTCAATAAGCATACTCAAAACCTTTGAGATAGAATCTCCCTTCAAATAAATGACAAACTATTTTGGATATTATGCTTACATCTAATTGGCCCATTGATAATGAAAATATTGATAGGAATATTGACGTTGGAAAGCGAAAACAGGTTTTCTCTTATGATTATTGGGGTAGAAAACACGGAACGGAAGCATCAATCAAATAAGTCAGATGAATATCAATAGTCTGATGACAACTCCATCGTCAAGGTCGATGTATCTCTGAATAATTTCACGGTAACGAAGAAAATCAACTGGAAAGCAATTCAATATCTTCTTCCGGAATCGACGTATAATAATCCATGCTTTCAAATCAATCAGTTCAAAGAATGATAAAATAACTACTTATTTTCCAGCAATTAAGATTTATTAACTACCAGAAGAATTTTAATTCTAAAAGTAGTTTATGCGATTAAGTTGTTTGTCTGTCTGTCCGTCCGTCTGTCTGTCTGTCTGTCTGTCCGTCTGTCTGTCTGTCTGTCTGTCTGACGACACGATAACTCACGACCACATGCACCGATCGAGCCCAAATTTGGCACACAGA
>JAQIWO010000711.1:0-12696 GCA_034695405.1 Entomobrya muscorum | reverse complement strand
CTAGATTTAAAAAAACACAAAACAACCTTTTTATTCAATCCAAATAAAACAAATTGTCGAAGCCTTACGCCTTTTAATAAATAATAGCATAATTATTTGCTGACGCTTTTCAACCAGAAAAATTCTTTATAAAGTATTTAACCAGCACAAAAAAGAGAGAAAAATACCGAAACACAAAGTAGGTTACAGTATAAACACGGTTTCCAGGAAGAATACATAGTCCTCGAAAACAGTTAGAAGTAATTCGTAATGGCCGTTATCATAATTTACATATCCGCTTTTGAATACAATAGATTAGTCGGCTTGTACAAATATTTTTCTTTAATAACTGTTTTTTCGGGTCAATTAAACGTCGGAGCTGGCCACTTACATCGAGCAATAAATTCCAGTAGTGTTAATTAATCAAACGTTGAGTGCTTGTTGGCTTTACTTTACGATACGTATAGTAGTTTTAGCAATAGGTTAGATTTTTTATGCTGCATAATTTAAAAACAAGCAACAACAACGAAACCAAAAAACAATTTAGCATCAACATTTGTATTTATTCAGATGTAAAGAGAGATCAGGATTTCTTGATAGAACGAAGCAGCCTATGAAATCACTTTTATTACAAGTAGATATTTCAATATTAAATGAAAAAACGACCTGTTTGGTTTGCGGGAAACCATATGTCTTGTTTGAATTGAATACCAAATTGTTACATGAACCCACACGAGCAACATTTATATTTCAATATATTTTGCAACATTTTAAGTAATTTGGCTGAAAAATTCTGAGCCATCTTCTAAAATCATCATAACAATAGTAGCAACATCATTGCTTGCATTCATTGACAAAGGTGGAAAATACATTTAGCCCATGGCCATGGTTTTTTGGGTTCTGCAAAGCATCAAAGACTGCATGTTAAATTCTTCTTGATTTGAAATTTGACTGCAAGAAATCTTCATCGTATTTCGTCTCAACAAAAATACATCGTGTGTTGGAAAGTTATGAATTTTAAATCTTATTATTCACGAAGCTTAAACATACATGGACTGAATATATATTTTAATATTTCAATAGTGTTTTATTACTACTCTGTTTAGACTAGACTATGTACACAGAATGTCCGTATAAACTTAAGAGCTGCGAGTTTCCAAAGCTTTTGTAGGGCCATCAAAATGCATAAATAAACTAGAAGCGGGTAACAACTTGAAAATTTATACTGAATTCTTATGCGTTGCACGTTTTTAATCAAATGAGTCGATCTCAGTTGTTTGTTCTGAAGCCGACGTTTTTGTCACTTAAAATGCATGTGACTTTTACTGTCTGTATCTCGGCACAATGTGGGTCCTCAAATCTGAAAATCAATGCTAAAAGAGATTTTGACCCAAAATGTCTGTGTTTCAAGTTTCGTGTCATTCCCCTTTCTAGTATCCGATAGCGCATAGTCATATGTATCCAGATAGACGGAAAAATGACAAGATCGCAATACCTACCAACGTTATATGAGATACAATGCAAATACTTAAGCCACCTTACAAGATAAGTTTGTTACGGTGCCTTATTAAGTGCCGTAGGTACTTATTAAAAACACAGAAGACCACAGGATACCAAATAAATGTGCGTCCGTCTGTCTGTCTGTACTTCTGCACGATAAGTCAAGAACGGTTAATCAGATTTTAACGAAGCTTGTTATCCACGTTCATACGGTCATGAGGAGGAAGCCTATTGGTTTTCAGCCCAATTGGAGAAAGTTAACGGTTAAAAGCCGTTACATGTTAAAACGTAATACGCGTTATACAGGTCACGCAATATATCATTCGAAAGAGATTTTAACACTGATCATTTTCTATAAAAAATTAAAATATTTGCTGTTTTAAACCAGTAAATCAACGTTTAATATTTAAAATTTTAAAATAATATTTTATATCTTTAAAAAATATATTTTGAAAAGGAAACACGTCGGCGAAGCTATTTAGACTTTTATAACACACACGGCACTTTACTAACTGGTTTACCGCTATTTTTTATTTTTTGATACCTCGCTCGACATAGGAACTCTTAAGGTCATTGAACTTATAATTCAGCGCGTGTCTGAACAATAAAAACCAAACCATTATTTGATTAAATGAAAATAAAAAAATACCATCTAAGTTCTTCCTATAGCACACTTTTAAATGGACACAATTATAATCATTTACCGACGGGGTTTTATTGGAAACGTGATTTATAAAATATTTATCGGCACAGAAAAGGGAAAAATGGCTGCGCAAAAAGTAGGTCACAGTAAAAACACGGTTTACAGGAAGAAAACAGAACACTAAAACGGTCAGAAGTCATTTGTAATTACAACTATCCGTAGCTCACATATCCAGTTTGAAACAGATTGGACAGTTTGTAATAATTTGAATATTTAATAACTGTTTTTGTTTGTTTTCGGGTAAATTGAACATAAAGCTGGCAATTTACATCAATCAATTAAGTCCAGTGCTATTAGTTAATCAAACGTTGAGTGCTTTTTTTGACTTTTTATTCCGGTATTTAGTATTGCTTTTAGCTAAACGTTCCATTTTTTTGCTGCATAATTTAAAAAACAAACAATAAACATAAAAACAATTTAGCAACAACATTTACATTTATCTAGTTTAAAAAGTACGTAGCTCTCATCAAGTTAAATTAGTCGCTTTGACGTTGAGAAGGTTTACGCCTTTTACACTTTTTTAATAGGTCTGTCAAGACGAAGTTTCGTTTTCAACAAAACAAGTCGGGATATTTACTTTGTGTCCTAAAAATCTAAATCAGGTTAAAATTCAGGTTTCCCAGTTTTTCTCAGATTTCTATAAAAATGAAACTATTTGAAAACCTTTTCAAACACCAGGAATCCTTCCGATTTCAGTGTTCTTACGCTCTTTCTCAAATTGATTTTCTTTTTTTGTATTTTTCTGAATTTAAAATGGTTTTGAGATGGAGCCCCAAAGATGAGAATTTCATCTCATCCAAAAGCAATATATCCTCGTACCTGCTCTGGTGTGTCAATGTTTTTCTTGTAGCAGGTGTTATCGGGTTTGGATCCTGTGTATGGGTGTTAGTAGATGCCACACAAGTTAACATTACAGTTGTCATCTTATCTGCGGGATTGGGATGTCTGTCCGTTCAACTTTGGGGTGAAGCCGCTGTCCTAATTAAAAATGCTGACGAGCTCGTGATTGGATTCAAATATGTTTCAAGCATCCACGAGCAGCTAGGTAACAACCTACTCATTAACATTTAGTTATGAAGTGTAATAAGTTGCAAGAATATTTTTTTAAATTAAAAAAACGTTAAAATGTTTGCATGAATAGTACATCGCTTTGGATCAATGCATCAACGCGGGGTTTCAAAGGGGAAAGGCCCTAATTACTGGAAGAGAATGGGACGTGCCTTACAACTTGTAAATTGGTATATGGCTGTGGTTCCCTTCATTCTGCTCCCATTCGGTTTGTATCACAAAGTGGATCCTTTTGTTTACACATTCCCGCAGTTGATTTCTTTAAATATTCTCCCTGGAACCTGGCACGTCCAAATGTTTCTAATATATCTGCGATATATTCTGTCAGTATCTTGTGTCGTGGAAGCTTGTCGTTTCTATGCTTTCCTCTTTTCTTTAATTGGTTACTGGCTAGAGCTACAACTTACTACTCTCGAGTTACTGAACCGAATACCTCTACAAGGTTCCAGAAGGGAATATCAGTTTTGTAAATGGTACAGCACCCTACAAACTGGAGTTCAAGCATGTTTCTGCGCATTTAACCAGATATATGGAATACTGCTTGGGACAGGATTTTCCATTTTGGTTGTGGCAAACGTGGGTGTCATTCGTGGTTATGACGTATTTCCAATTGAGGTATACTGGATATTTCCGGCCCTATCAATAGTCTTCTCGGTTTTCATACTCTTGTTGATCTCACTTGCAATAGAGTGCAATAAATGCAGTGTCTCCTTGCTGAAGTTTAGAAGAGACAAATGCTTTGAGCTACGCGGGAAGAATGGTCACTCGTTGGATACAAAAGTTGATGAAAAAGTATTTGGAACATTGGCACCTCTTCGGATAAAGTGTTCTGGCTTTTTTACTTTGAAACAGGGATCGGAAATAGAATTTTTGTATTGTGTATTTTTACGGTCGGTGGACGGGGTTCTTTTGCCCTTTTTTGAGAAGTGAGTAAAACATGCACATTAATATTGCACACCTGCATGCAACTGTATTGCACATACGGATTTTCAGATAAATTTTTTCATTTAATTTAAAATCAACAATTTAAATTTGAATTTATATATAATTTGTATAATTTTTAAGCAAGCATACAAACTCTGTTTAAATAATTTTGTTGGAATTTATGTAGTATAAGCTTACATCAATTTGACTAGACTGGCAAATACATTCATGAGTGGTTTTAGTTGTATCGTTTGTTGATGTAATATCCTGTAGTGGGAAAAACGCGAATACTAAAATGTATTGTAATCTATTTAATTCAATAAACTTCTGACTTTACTGAGAAGATACAAACACGCCTCAGTGTGGCGGACTGGTTAGGCATAATTTGAAAGCACAAATCACAAGCTAGACTTAGCTATTGCATTAAAAATAACAATAAAAGTATTATAAAAACGTTAAAAGAAGTAGAACTATCTTAAGGCTTATATTATTATGCATGGTAAAATCATCCCTTTAAGATAAAATATTACTTTATTGGACAAAAATATCAACAACAAAATTCAAAAACCTTTAAATAAATACAAGCCATACTCTTATCCAGTGTTCTTATGCTTATTTCCAAATTAATTAAAGACACATACACTCGGGATGTAGTAAGATAAAATAAGGCTTTTACTGCATATTATTTCTTATTTGTGAAAATATTGCAACAAATAGCAGAAGATTAAAGCATGGAATTTTAATGAGATATGCATACAAGTTGTAAATAAATATATTTAAAATATTAAGAAACTCGAGTTTTTCCACGAATGTCCGTAAAGTGTTAATTTGTGTGACGGGCTATTTTCACAATCACGTATCTCCCCCAAACTATCATGCCACGGACTGGAGTAATCGTAATCCTGAGGAGAAACGTGATTGTGAAAATAGTCACCTACCCGAAAACAATATCCAAGCATCATATAAAAAGAACTACGCATTGCATAATAGCTATTTATATAAACGCTAAACAACTCTGGCTATGTGAAGATGAAAATCAAACTCAAAAAAAGGACTAGACTTTTTTCAAAATAGTTTGAATTAAGATGCAACCCATGTTTTGACACGGGAGGAAATTGGTGGTGTGGCAGTATAGATTTTTAGCCAAGAAATTAAGAAGGAGAGAAGGGTGTGTGCATTTGAATTCTTTATCATTAGTTACAGTCACCTAACCTATGAACATCTTAGAAACAAAACAACTCCATACCAGATTTTTTAACGAATATATTCTCTGGAAAATTGTTGCTTGAATTTGATATAATATCATCGAGAATAAGTAAATACATTTACGATCTCATCACAATTCCTATGTACATACATCGATAAGTTTTTCAACACGGTTTGGTATTTATTTGTCGGCTTCAAAGTTTTATATAGTTTTTTATTTATGGGGATTGAAACGGTTTTTGTCAGTCTGCGAAACATTCCTACTACCAAATAATTTCGACTTCTCTTAAATTTTTTCACTACTTTATTAGTAGGTCTCGAAGTGAACGAAACTTATGGGATTAGTACAGTATGTCTCTGTTCATTCGGTCCAGCCGTCCGCCTGTCACATGCTAGAAACCACACGTAGGAGTGTTCGTAAAGAGTTGAAACTTTGCACAGAGAGTATACCAATTAAGTTGATAGCGAATCTTCACTATCGAAATTCCAGGTGGTGCCTATATGACGCAGGACGCAATTTATACTTTAACACGCGCTAGAAATCTACGAACGAATGCTCGTGAAGAGTTAAAACTTGGCCAATGAAGTACAGCATGACGCTGATTTCAATGATTTCACTTTCCCAGGGTGCGCCTTTCGAACACAGGCTGTAAACCCATGATATAATAATTTTAAAGAGCTTAAATTTAGTATACGGACTAAATCTATGAAGCTAAATTCGAATCTGTCACTTGTTTCTGCCCAGGGGGTTAGCCTGGCGCGATTTAGATGTTTGTATGGAATTTTCTACGTACGCCAAATTTAAAGATTAAGGCAACGAATTCCAACTGTCACCATTTTTTGAAGCACCGTTATACGTCACTACTGTGGGGTTTATTAGAGTTTAATGCTGGGACTTTACGTTTTACTGTATTTAACAGTTTCTGCGTACACTCTTTCTAAAAATGGTAACAGTCAACGCTTTCTTCACGTCGTGACTCACTTTTTCAACAGTTTGCAATCGCTTGTTGAAAATGATATACTCTTTAATGCTATACTGCAATGCTATATTACTATAGTGGACAAATGGATCATGGTGAGTTATGATGTACCCTGTACTGCTTGAATTGAAGTGTTTTCTTTTAATTTTATATGCATGCTTATTAAATATTCAAATAATATACCTTGATATAATATATGTTTAAACGCCTTTCAAGTGTCGCGTCAACAGAAACTGACTATAAATTTGGTATTTAAAAAAAATTATTTTCTGTGCATGTTATTGTAATGTTAGGAATGCATGTGCAAAAACATGCATTCATTTCAGGAACGATTGGGTTACGATGTGAGTAACTTTATTTAACCTAATAAAAACGTAAACGAAAAACAAATTCTCGAGTATCAATGACCTCGCACGTGTAATCCAACTACCTAGGTTCATGCAAGCACTAAACATGACTCTTAAAAATTTCAGTTTGGTTAGTAAAATATATTGGTTTGTTTCTCTTTGAGCAACAAATTTGCCAAAAAGAATCTCTCGTCTTCTGCAATTACGAAATATATGAATTAGCCCATATGGAAATTGAAGTTTATTAAAATTGTTCATTTTTACAAATAGATCTACTTTAGGAACTGAGAATGTGAAGATATTGGATCGGAATTAATTTTAAAGATGTATTTTAACGCTGTGTTTCCTAAACGAAGATATATTTAGGGCCTAAATAGAAGGCATGTGGAGTAGTAGACAGATTTTACCTAAAATTCCTCTCCCACGCACCTTTAAAAATTAGCACAGGAAAAATCCCAATAAAATACTCCATCGTTTCTACATCTCACCCTTCGGACATTCCCCAATATTCAGTATTTGAAAAAAGTATCCTCACAGTCGTCAGACCCGTCCCCTTTGCCAGTTCCCTCGTCGCCTCCGTCTGATTCTGAATTTTCCTCCAGACTTTCCCCATTAACCATGTTGTTTCATATGTAGTTTTTTGACTCACAAAAACTACCTTAAATCGTTTTCCAATTTGTGATAGTGCTGTTACGAATAGTAGTTGTACAAAAGTGCAAATAGCTTAAAAGTGTATCCCAATGTGAGCGACCTGGATTTACCCACCATTCGTTTAACAAACAAGGGCTCGAGTAAAGACGTAATCCTAATATCAAAGGATTTAGCAGACATGCATTTGTAATCTATCTTTGTCTTCATACAAGCATTTATATTTAGGCCGACTCTTAAAAAATTCAGTTTCAGTCTGGCCAAAACGTTAATGCGGTTTACTTTTCCTTCAGCAATAAGCTTGAAGTAAGATGAATATCAAGTATACGTGGCAAAATCTACTTTTATTTTATTTTGGTTTTCCCTTTAATTGCATCGCATTAAAATTTCCCATCTCGCCAAAAGCTCATTGTGTAATAAACATTGTGACTTCAAAACACTCACAATTATCGTTAGATCAACATTTAAATCTCCGTTGGACTTACACGTATACATACCACGATGTGGAGCACTTGTCCTATGGAATAACTAACAATCAATTAGAAAACCATTTGACCCTCGGTGACGGATACTTTCGACTTGCTGGAAAGAAACAGAGTTCATATTGCATCCTCTTTCTCCTCCTGACAAACACGCTGCCTGAGATAGTGCATGCAGTTCAACGCTCCGGGTTCGGAACATCAGAAAAAGTTTTATATTTTATATATCTGCAAAGACAAAACGCCCAACATATTTTAACCGGCTTTCCTGCACTTGTATATCAATCGAAACTTACAGCTTTCCACGCTGGGCTAGTTTTCTTTGAGGATGACAACTCATATGTCGTCGTCTATTGTTATTTCTGCAGAAATAAGAATTTTCACTTTATTCAAAATAATGTATTGGAGCTTTCCCAAGTTCACGAAGTACTGAACACTCTCAACGGGCAAGGTTACGGTAAATATACCACTCTTAAGTATCCTTTAGCCTACGTTCCAGGAATTAGCACAATAGAGGACGTGACGAGCTCATGCTTCGACATCTATGGCAGGAATCGAAACGACATAAACAGCCTAATGGAAGCTTTAAAGCTATGTTCATATACGGAACTAGTGCTTATGTCTGCCCTACAGCCATTCCTTAATATTTCGTTTACCTCGAAAAATGACAACATTCCGAAAATAGATATCGAGACAGCACCCTGGTTTCTCCAAATAGTAATGGGAGAAAGTTTGACTCAAACCATTCCCAACAAGATTGTACAGAATCGTGACAAAATCTATATAAGTCGAGCCAGCCTACAAACAACTTTTATTTCATGCATCAAAGTAGACGAAATGTACACATTCGACTTTAGCTTGGCAACTGCATTTGAGTATAGAGTTTGGGTAGCTTTATTTTTATTAGTGTTTACATACGCATTTATCCGAAAAAATCTGCTCACCTCCCTGGATCTTCTCTGGCCTTTGTTTGGCATTGGATGCACAATGAGCCATAAGAGGATTTGTTGTAGTATTGTAACCTTTGGAATGATCCTTCTTTCCGCATCATACCAAAGTTTTATATCAGCCGAGAGTATGGTGATCAATGAGTTCCCAACGATTTCCCAACTGCTTGAGAATGGGTATGCCGTAGGTATAGAAAAGGTAAGTGAGATGTTCCTGCCACTCATTCCTCTATTTCTTCCAAAGCCTTTAATAAAGAGAATGAAGGAATTTGTTGGAGGGAGGGATATGCTAAGTGTTGTGAGGGGAACGCTTGTGCTGGAAACTATCGAGGACTCTGGTTTCCCTGCCTTTTTAGAAGATATCACCTCAAAAAAGCTCATCTACGCCACTGCTGCTCACCCAGTGTTTGGGGAAGCTCTGCATAGTCTTATGGGTAAACATAGTTGGGTCATTGAAGATAAGTATTTATGTGAAGCTTTAGATCTGCCTAAAGAGTTTCCTCTGGATCTTAAAACCAGCATGCGATTCTGGGGACCCTTGTCAACCCGATTGGTACATCAGTTTTCTTTCTGGGTTGAGATGGGATTTCTTGAAAAGTTGAATCTGCTAAGAAGTGTGGCAAGATTTAAAGTTATTGGGGAAAATCTAAAACTGGAGAAAGTTCTTGCTCTAAAGGAACCAAAAGATGTTGAGTTGTGGTCGCCAGTTGGAGTTGGTGGCTTGGTTTTGGTGTCTCTTGGTCTTGCATTGTTTGCATTTCATGCTGTTGGAGAGCTTTTAAATAAGGGATGCGTGCACTATAATAACTTTAAAAAGAAATTTAAAACGGTTTGGACAAGTGTTTTGTCGATGATTGTGAGTTTAAAATATTTTTGTGAACGCTTTTATTGGAATGCAAGTGTTGTTAATGTTAAAAGCACTGAATAAGCAGCTTAAGATATAATATATTATGGTCAACTTATATTTTTATTTTTAGTAAACCGGTAGCGATAAAATAAATAAAAAGTCTATGGTCTATGTACAAAAACAACAATTATAATAAAACCGCGATTCCCGTATGTGCTAGTTCATATATTACATAATTAAAGACGACATTGGGGATTAATCTTGGCAAGCTTTTTGATCAAATAAAAGGAAACGAATATATTTTACCAACCTATCGGAATTTTTAATAGTCCATTTTAATGTTGGCATGAACATAGGTAGGTAGATTACAAGTAACTGTATGCTAATATATTTGACATCCGTTCATTTATGCATGAGAACTTATTTTGCCTTACATTTTAGGAGGTAAATGCAAGAAACACCAACTCTGACACACTTCTTACTGACATGCAAACAACTTTTTACACATGCGGGTTCTTACATTATATTAACATGCACAGAAAATAACTAGAGGCATATTTGAATAATTAAAAAACATACATATAAAATTTAGTGGAAACACTTTAATTAAAACTGCGCATACAAAGTATATTCATTATAACCTACTTGATCCAATTTTTACAATATTATATTATATTAGCTTATATTAAGCTTATATTAAGTGTATATCATGTAAAACAAGCGATTGTAAACTGTTGAAAAAGGGAGTCACGACGTGAAAAAAGCGTTTACTGTAACCGTAAATCGTTTAATAGTTAAATTCGATGTAGTCGGAAATCACCCCTATTCATTTTCCAACATCTGAATGGCGCCAAAGTGCGGTCCCCTGGAATGTAAACCGTGAAAGATTCGAAACAAGCATCATCAATTAAGTCCGAATACTAAGTTTCAGCTCTTTAAAAGCATACTTTAATGTGTTTGTGGCCTGTATTCAAGGGACACCTGGGATTTCGAAAGTGATGATTTGCAATCAGCGTAATTGATTTACTCTGTATGCAAAGTTTACTCTTATCATCTCTTTAGTGCAAACTTTACGGACACTCCTTCACGGATTCCTAGCCCGTGACGGACGGACGTCGCATAAGTTTTCTACCCTTCGTAACTTACTAATAATGTAATGCAAAATGTTTAAGAGAAAGCGTGATTATTTGCTAATGGGAAGGTTTTACAGACTGAACAAAACCCGTTTAAGCCCCAGTGACTAAAAATTAACTAAAACTTGATATTCTGAAGCCAATAAATAAATACTAAACCACGTTAAAAAACTTAGTGATACATGTATTTAACAATCGTAATGAGGCGTAAGTTTAAAATGCATTTACTTATTCCTTATTTTTGCGAAAATCTTGGTTTCGCAACTTAATGTAAATATTAATCTAAACTTGAAGAGACCTTGCATTTAGCAAAAAACAGGTATGACCCAGCACAGGATGCTGTCTTGAATTTTAATGCTGGTTATAATCAAAATACTTCAAAGTCGCTTTACGTTGTACAATTGCAATATTACCCAATAGTTTTAACAACAAAAATGATGAGTGCAGGGTTGCCATTGAATCTGTAAAGCATTCACATGAATTTCTTAGTTGTTGAATTTTGGGATAAAATAAATTGATGAAATTATATATTGCACATTTAACAATTTTTATTTATTTATTTACCCACTACAGATTTCATCAAATTAACAATGCATGAATGTGTTTTTTACTACACAAATTTCTGAGCAGAATGTATTTTTTATTAAGTTTGACATCCTAAAGTGCATTATAGCTCATTAAGTGCTCTCAACATTACTAATAATTACATTCAAACAAAATGTCAGGATCCAGAGCCTATTCATCAAATTTACATTTGTTGATAAAAATTAAAATATCTGTATGCTCATTTATATGATTTTGCTAGCGAGCAAGAAACATGATTTGACTTTACCATGCTTTTATACACTTAAATTAATCCGCAGAGTAACCATGCCAGCGATTTAACGTTAGCAATAAATACAAATTTGCTAATCCACATAAGAGTCGAACGAAGCGCTTGCTAATTAAATGGCTGTTCCGTTCCATGCTTAATCAAAATATCAAACCATGCTTTCAGAAAGTCACTAAAATTTATCCGCAGAGTAACCATGCCAGCGATTCAACGTTAGTAATAACTAGGGCCGCGGTGCGGTCTCTCAAAAATTACCCGTTACAAAAAATGGTAGGATCCTAGTGTTGCCGGCCATTCTGACAACAGTTGGGCTCACGTTGGCTCTAACGTATCACTTGGGCTCAATCGTTATACGTGCAATCCTACGTTTTACGTGGGCTCAAACGTTTCACGTAGGCTCAAACCTTTCAGGTGGGCCCAAACGTCTCAATTGGGCTCATACGTATCATGTGGATTTAAGCGTACCACGTGGCTTCAAACAAACAAATAACTACTGATTAAACAATTAAAATCTGCTGGTACAATCTAGGCGGACAAAGTTTCAACATTTAAACGCAATAACTCGGAGTTCTCCTAACGTCCTACTAACAACTTGCAGCAAACTTAACCTTTCATAGGAAGATACTCGATCATTACAACCATTTCAAGTTGACGAAAATTACGCTTCACTCAAAAACTCAGAATACGGCATGCATGAAACAAAGATTGCCTTAGCATGCAAATTTTAGTGATGCCTTAGCATGCAGTTTTAACATTGCCTTAGCATGCAGTTTTTAACATCGCCTTAGCATGCACATTTTAACATCGCCTTAGCATGCAGTTTCAAAATTGCTTTAGCATGCATCTAAACATTGCCTTAGCATGTAGACAATTTTTAACAATGCCTTAGCATTGGAATATTTCTGCCATAAGGTTAACATTGGGACAAATTTGTCCAAAAAACATTGCGTTAGCATTAGGAAAAAAACTTTTTCGAAACAAATTATATATTAGTATTATAAATACAAATTTGCTAATCCACATAAGAGTCGAGCGAAGCGCTTGCTAATTAAATGGCTGTTTCGTGTCATGCTTAATCAAAATATCAAACCATGCTTTTAGAA
>JAQIWO010000710.1:0-12699 GCA_034695405.1 Entomobrya muscorum | reverse complement strand
GATATTTTCAAAAAACAGTCACAGCCATATCACCTCTATTTACTCTAAGGTAAAAACATGATATTATACCTGGATTCAAACCATCATACTTCTCAAGGGAACTTGTAAGCTCAAACAACAGAAACAACAACGTATGCATTTCAGTGACCTCACTAGATAACTGATATTGCCATGATGATTTACTCTGAAACTAAGGATACTTGTTTTTTGGCTTTACATTTGCTTCTTTAGGGTTTTTGGTGATTTGTTTTCCTATAGATACCCTTCACAAAAATATTTAGATTTCGTCCAAGGTGAATAGCTTACTGGGTAAATGAAAGTAGTTTATATGCAAGTAAAATATCCACACCACATAATGTACAAAATACTAAAGCACTACGTTTTCGGTATGCTATTATTGGTCTACGAATCAAAGGTTGGACCAAAGAAAATTGAAGACATTCATCATTTCATAGTATTTTAGCAATGAATTACTAAAGATAACAGTTCTGAAATTAAAAGCTATTCTAAGGATTCGACACAATGAAGTTCTTTTAATATGAATGTTTCAAACCTTTTTAGGCTTTATTAGAATCTTTTGGTAAAATTAAATTTTTTACACAACAATCGATGTTTAAATTTACACTGAGCAAGAATTTTATTAATATTTATAAAAAAAATACGATGAGTTCATCGAAATATTGCAGTAGATTTTAAAAATTCATGGACATTTTGATTAGTGCTAAGTGCTAGCTAAGCCACGCATGCTGAAAAGAATGAAATCAGTATCAATACCATTGAACAGGTTTAATTTATCTTCTCGCTGTTAATATGGCCCTAAATGTGCCTCTAGTAACTGTCCGATAATAAGCACATAACGACCCTCTAGTAATAACGAATTGTTTTCCCCAGTTCAGCAATAGCGGTCTGCATGATACCCTGAAACGCCTCATTTGTTTATTTTCACTTGATAAGTTCCATCGATTACCTTTCCAACTACTCAAAACTTTCTTTCCTCGCATACACATTATTCTTCCCAGTTCCAAGATAAAAGTCCATATTGACATCATTAGAAAGTCTCCAATCAATAATGGTGCTTTGGTGACGATGCTTAAATTATTCCAGTAGCAAATAAGTACAAAATTGTAATATATCGGGACAGCCTTGTAAGCTTCACTAAATACCATTAGATAGGGTCCAACGAGAGCCAAAGCATTTGCATGAAGAACTTGAAAGCTTCTGTAAACATGACACAGATTTTTAGCTGAATTTCGGAGAATATCATTCGCCATATAGGAGCATTTTGCATTGAGACGAAGCTCTCCGGTGCAAAATAAAACAACATAATATCCATAAATTATACATGTACCAATATTAATGGCATTGCTCGTATTCATAACTGTGAGTACGTAACATTGAATTAAAACTAAAAAGCACTTTATAGGAAAGTAAAAATATTCCTCTGGTAAAAAACTTGCCACAGAATGGGCACCACGAGGTTCATACAAAAGGTAAATGATAAGTAAAAAGTTGATACCAATAAAACAGGCTCCGTTTAAAAACATGCTTGCATCATGAATCCGATTAAGGCGACTTTTGTTGGCATCCCAGTTTGGCATGTATTCAACTAAAAACAAATTTAATTAAATATTTGTACACAGCATTATCTTGAAGCATTGAGTAGTAGTTAGGCAAAATTTGCAGTGAGAAACTTTTGTAGTTTGCTTACCGTGTAGGAAATGAAATAATTCAGCTAATCCATTCAAAATCCTACAAATGTCTCTAGAAAACCAACGTGTTATGCTGTACCCAGCAAGAAATGTTAATACAGTCCAAAACCATGCTATAGCAAGATTCATTCGATGTATGTCTCCTTTCTTGTGGAAAATGCAGATATTCGTGGTTATTCCTATTAGCCATGTAGTCGCAACCCAGAAATTTATTTTTATTAGAATGTGGATTTTTGGGTCGTCGTCACCAGATGAGTCGAGAATAAATTTATTTGGATGACAAATTATGGGAGAGACGCGTAAATACTTAGAAAAATTAAAGGCTAAGAAAATCATTTTATGGAGTCGTCTACTTAGCATTGTAGATTGCAAGACTAGCACAAAGTTTCTTCAACTTGATTGAAATAAGTCAGTGTCTAAACTAAATTTATTCAAATGTGGAGATGAAACTTAACATTATACATTACTGACCTTGGGAACCTTGGAATATTTTATACAGGTAAGTTATTACACGGTAGTACATAGTACATTGTATAAAACTACTTCCGTTTCCTATATAATTTACTTGCTGTAGATGTGTAATTTGAAATTAGCATTGCCCTTCATCATTATTATTAAGTGCCGAAGGTACTTTATAAGATCACAGAGGATCATGGTAGGGGACCAAATATTTGTGTGTCTGTCCGGACGATATCTCGAAATGGTGCATCCGATTTTGACGAAACTTTTTATACACGTTTATAGGAAGGATTATCAGTAAGAACCGGACCTGCAAAATCTTACAAACTGACCTGCAACGCAGATTTTCCATTCCTTGTCCGCGGGCAAAATCCCTCATGACCTAACGTCAAACGTCCTTCAAAAGAAAATCCGTCCCATGTTTGCTTTGATTTGGGCTTTAGTTTCGTAAGATTTTCCACGTCCGGTAAGAAGCCCAATCGGAGAGAGTTAACGGTTAGAAACCGTTACACGTTAAAACTTAATACGCGTATTTTAGAAGATGCGATACATCATTCGAAAGGGATTTTGACACTGATCATTTTCCACAGAACATTTTAATAATATTTTCAATGGTTTTAACAGTATATATATCGTTTGCGAATACTCTAAAAAATCTTTTTAATAGTAAATATGTCGGCGAAGCCAGCCTTTGTCTGTTATAAGATAAATATAATATATTTTACATTCGGCACTTTCTTCAGCAGGAGTACTGTTTTATTAGTGTTCGAAATAGTATTTACGGCTACGGACTTTTTTCTAGATTTGTGGAGAACTGCTATAAAATGAAGTCATCCGAAAATTATAGTTTCCCCGTTTCAAACGTATAATCTGACGTTCTTGGGCTTGACCTCAGGATATGATTAACTTTGGTTGCGATTCAAGGTTATTGCATAAAATATTTATGAGAAAACCAACTGAAGACAATAAGCTGTACTTAAGCTAGGATGAATAGGCAGTGAAAAATTATGGGAGAGAGCTAGCTAGGTACAAGGCTAACATTGTATCGCGATTCCCCCAGAATAGATGTAACTGCTGTTAATGTGTACAATATAATATATTTTAGCATTTTTTATGATCAAATTCAAATGAAAACTACACAGATTTAAATATTTGGATTTCATCAGCAACTAGAGCAAAACACTAATTTTTTAGTAAATATAATCAAAAATTTTACAGTCTCATATATTCTTATTATTGCTTTGTATCGGCTATGCTGATTCTTATTAGTAGAGCTGAGAAAAGTTGGGCCCCATAAGCATTGTTCAGTTGAATGCTACGGTATCCGAGTCGAACACACGAGACCTATAAGAACGGCATAGTAATGAAATCAATGTGATAAATAAATTGATTCTGGGCAAAAAAGAGAATGAGTGAAAACATTTACTGGGATCGTGCGTTCTCCCAACAGATTGGGATCTCCAAACGTGTCAAGATCTGAAACGCTAAATTGCAATAACGCCAGCTCGGGACAGGATATTTTTACATGAAAAGTTTCATTCCAGTATGGATTCAAACCGGTTTCTGGCATTAAAAAATTAATTAGTTTAATACTTTTTAGAAATTTGGGCCAAATCATTCATTAATTAGTTTTGAGGCAGGCCTTAGTTTTAGTTGAATTTATTAACTTTGAACTGTAAAATTGGTAATTTTTTATTTTAAGTACCCTGACGTTGTGTTTTCAACCGTCGACAATCTTCATCAACGCCAATAACCTCGACTTGCACAATCGGACAAATCTGCCCGGAACCAATTTTCCTGAGGTGTCTCGCCCCAATTATCTGTTGAATAAAAACAGATCAAAAGATATTTTAAAAATATGCTATATGTTTTTGCATGAGCTACATAAACTTTGACGTTATTTGGTTTAAAAAAATTTAACCTGAATTATAAACTCAGTCTCTGTACGCCTTGGTAGGCCATTTATGTAGTTGGAAGTATCTTTGAACTTTGGAAGCATGAACTCTGGCTTTAAAAGGTAACCACAGTTTCCGTTTTGCATGAATTTTCCACGATTCCACTGCATTGCTCTATCTGAAAACAAAAGCTGAAATATTTTCTCATCTCCTATAAAAGCAGTAAAGGTACAATGAAATTAACCTGGAGTTTGAAAGTTAAGCGCCACAATTTGACTGCCAAAGTTCCAGAAATATGCAGGATTTGGATTCGATGAGTATAGTCGGGAGCCTTTCGGATAAATTCTGGTCAATGCTTTCTGCAGAGTTAGAACACAAAATAATATTTTTCGATAAACGCTAACACATGATGAAACATTAAAAAAATAAGGACTTCTAATGCTGACCTGATGATATTGAAAGAAGAATGGCTCGTTGGACCCAAACAGTTGTTTCCCGGCTGTCTCATCCAAACTTTTTATCATTCTTACGTTAATAGAGTCCAGCTTATTTTCCATTTCCTCCGGGCACAGGTCGTGTGCATTTCCAAGCCAAATTATATCCGAAAACTCACTGGTAACTTTAGGGGCTTTTAAAGTCTGTATTTGTAAAAATCCGAAGAAAGAAGAATCCAAATCGCATTGAAATCAGGATTTGTTAATAAGCTAGTTTCCTTAAAAGGTGCGTGTGCATATATTCATTTAAAAACACGCCGACTTACCACCTTCTGTCCACTCTTGTTTTTACTTATAACCAAGTTAATTAAGTCCGCCCATTCGTTAACAATTTTGTAGCACTTTGCCCCAAGCTTCCGTTTTGTGCCATCGAAATCCTCCAGAATGATGTAAAATCTTATTCCACATTTCTTGGCAATTTTGTTATTGCAAATTTTAATGGAAGCGCGCTTCCCAAGGCCCCATTTTGCTTTTCCAACATAATCATCAAAAGGACAGTTAAGCTCATCAATCTCCTCCACGAAATCACAGCGAAACTGCTTGGGAGCAACGGTTTCATCCCCACTCGCGTCCGCCTTTGTTCCCCACCACCAACCGTCCTGTTCCTTTACCACGTTCACGATAATGTCCCCTTTCTTGAATGACATTAAATCGGGATCCGTGCTGGTGTTTGATTGGGTGGCTCTCACTCTAAATATTTCTTTGTCTACTAAGGAATCCGTGTAATCGGGGCATCCGTAAACCATTTGAACAGACTATGAAGCACAACATATTTTTTTCAATGTAAAATTAAGTTTTTCAAGTTAAAAACTTATATGCTTAAGAGCTTACGAATCTGTCCTTAGACTTTCCATACAAATCTTTTCCCAGTGGCCATCCAAGCTTGACGTTTTTATAAAACGGATTTTTAGAGTAGTGGTAGACGAGGTCCTCCAGTTTCCTAAACTTGATATGAGATGCTTTCAGGTAGCCAGCCTCTTCCTTTATACGACAATGCTTGATAAAATTATTGATCCTGAAGGATATCACGATTTCTTTGCAATTTTTGGTTGGTATCTGCCAAGAAAGACTCCATTAATTGGCAGCTTTTCCAAAATCCGTTCAGCTGAAGCTCTATCCATATCAGTATAAAACCATTCGTGGGACTCGTGGGTTGGTGGCGGTTTGATTGGTTGACCCAGGTGCTCAATACGTATCCCAGATGATGATTGAATCTCGTTTATTATGTAATATTCAATAAGCTCAAAAATTGATGGAAATATTTCTTCCGGTGTGTTTATGTCCTTGAGATAGTATGCATATTCCTTTTCAATTAAAATGCTATCTATTTCGAGCTGGTGCACTTCAGTGTCCATCAGTTCGAGTTCCTGGCTATAAAATGGGTTTAAAAAAATCATGGTTGAATCTTTATCAAAATATTTACACAGAAAATAAATACATGTCAGCCAGGTGATTGTTTTGGATATTTTTGTGACTTACTAAACCCAAAGTGTGCGTTCCAGTCCTTTGCTTTCTGTCACCAGAAAAGCCCCGTTAGCAGGACATGATTTCAAAAGCATTTCCACTTCGCTATCGTCACCGGAAAAATTTCCTAAAAACAATGTAAACTATCATCATGTAATTTCAAAAGTTATAGGCTCATTATTGACTTTTGATTTACCATGAAACCATAACTGATCATGATGGAGATCATGAACTCCCTCTACATTCGATATGGTCCTCCGCACAATCGGATTGCTTGACCGTCTTTTCCCGGAATCGGTTTCATCTTTCTCTCCTTCCATTTTTTCTATGCAAATGAGACCAGTAGTAGTCAACAGGAAAGTCGATATAAGCCATTCTCCGCTGGCGTTCTTTTTCCAGAGGTTTCCAGTCAGAAGGTAGTCGCTTTGGTCGGGCTCAATGTAGCTGGACGTGCTACTATTGGAGCTTGCATTACTTATCCGGTGGTCAGTAACGTCTAGATTCGGTGATGAAGCATGATCAGCTTCGCATTCGGCTGCTAAATATTCACATTTTAGTAATGAATTATTTTCTGATGACTTCCTTCCTTTAAGAATGATCCGATTTTTTAACTGTTCTGGGGAGGGTAGCCGTCCAGGTACATTATTGATAACCAACATTTTTTCAAACGCCTTCCAAAAGTACTTAGCCATGGCCTTCTGCTGTTGTAGACTACAGTGATTTTCGATGCTGATAATTAAAGGATATGGTGTAGCGACGAAGGCATGTTGTTTAATTGTTTGAAGAACATCCTTCAGTCTGATGGAGGATGTGAGTGTTCCTCCGTGTGTCACTTTTGGTTTGTTCTTGGGCCCATCCCAAACATCAATTTCGATGCAGCGACAGCCCTGACGGAGAACTCTGGCATATGCTTCCACAGAACTTGCAGATGAGAATTGGTCACCTGTTAGGAAGGTGTTGTGAGAAGAATTTATAAAGTAGTGAGATAGTGGATGGCTCATGTCTTGATAAACTTTTGTTGTTTCAGGATCCCATATCGTGTTGTGATAGGAGTACAAGTAATCTAGAATCTAAACCATAAATCATAACATAGAATTGTTAAACTATTATGTATAATTACAAATAGATCAAAATAGTTTTTACTAAAATTCGTACATGGTAAGATGAAAGAGAGTTTTCGTAAAGAATTTTGTCAACTGGTTCAATTTTGGACTTGACAGCAAACGCTTTCAGCGTACCCTTGACATTTTCGGACATCCACTCCATTTTCGGATTAATTTTCGACAGCATAACTTTCTTGTTCCCCATGAGGAATTCAAAGTAGTCTTTTAGCATTTTATATAACGCCATCATTTGTTTGTGCTCGTTTATCTCCTCTAGGGTAGCCTTCTCAAGAAACTTTTCGTAGATTGTTCTGTCATCTCCCAAAAATTTATCAAATATTGCTTCAATGCCCTTAGCAGAATGCACAGAGTATCTTGCAACCACATCGAATTCCCATCTTTGTAACGGTTCACGTGGATTGTAGTTAGGGTTTTCTTTGAGAATTGGCTGGAGAAAGTTCCATTCTTTCTTGAGGGAATCGATTGGAGGACGAAAATGATTTCTTCTTAAGAAATTATTCCAAATATTCAGTCGATGTTGTCTAAACACATGGGTAGATAAAAGAATAAAAGGTTTTTAAACAGTATAGCTAACACTAACAGCGTGGTAGATAAGTTAAGAAATAGCCCATTATTACGTAGATAAGTCTAGATTTATTGTAATTATGCAATTGGTATTTTGTCTGTCTGTCGATGCTCTAAATTTGCTATCGTTTTTGATAGATTTACTTCAAACTTGGCACAGAGACTCATCAGGTCAAGGGCTCAATCGCTTATGATTTTCAACTTACTATATGTCAAACCTTTGGGGCACAGGGGGAGGGGATATCGGTGAAGGTCACACGGTGGCTAATACCGATTTTTTATTACATATTTCAATAGAGGGGTTAAAAAAGGAATCAACTTTTGTCAGAAGACCACTGGTCAAATCGTACCCCTGTGATCAAAGGTTGTCAGTGAAAGTCCCATTTATACACTGTACATGCTATTTGTTCGGAGATAGAAGCACTAAGGAATTCCCGATCAATAGGTATAGTCAGAAAAAAAGTATATAGGTTTGGGGTGAAAGGATACACTTTTCGATTTTAGTTAAAATATAGTTGGGAATTTACATATACCTAAGTATTTATCTACGTATTTTCTTCATGTTTAACATGATTAGTTAAAAGTAAAATAAGTACTTAGATACTAACGGTAGGATCGTGGGATATATACATACGTATCTTTCGTACTAAAAAGGGGGTTAAATTTCCATCGTGATATACAGGACATGGACAGAAAAACAGGCACTTAACAAACGTTAAAAGTTACTAGCGCTAGTATCAAATCAAATATTTATGTATTGCTTACCCCGTGCTTGTCCTCGTAGCAATCTTAAATTCTTTCTTGTACCAGAGCTCCAGCTTTTCAAAGTAGCCCATATCTTTCGTGCTTTGAATCAAGTAGTTCACGTGACTCACCCATGTTTCTAGTGCACTATCTTCCTGTTTTAAGTGCAGTCCAATCACAAGAAATTTTCGACACTTTAAGTTAAACTCCTTGCCAAGAAATATGTCCAGTGTCTTATATTTGTTTTCAATTTTGATATTGCATCCAATGATAAACGGCTTTAGATTTTTTATGGCCTGCTGGCGAACATTAGTTTGCTTTGAGTCATAAGGGGAGACACGGATTTCTTGAATGTCCGAGAGGTAAATTTTTTCCAAGACATAACCCCGTGTCGCAGGCGGGATAGTTAGTGTGCAATTTCGAGACAGATTGCTACTATCCTTCTTTTCATTTTTAGGTGATTTACTGTCAATAGATAGCGAAGAAGACGACTTTTGACTGAGCTTTTCAATTATCAAAGAAAAGTGGTTTGGAGCAACAGAAAATTTAATTGGAGTTAGATTTCCTTTCTCATCAACTTGATAGCAACTTTTGGATGCAAGATTCCCTTGAGCTACTGGAAGTTTTGTCTGTAGTGCCATTTTAAAGTTGTAAATACACACACTAGGCTACCGGCTTTTCTCTGTCGAAATCTCGTGTTTTTACTGATTTAGTATTTCTTCTTGATAAGTTGTAAAACGATATTTTAAAGATTATCCATCTTAGGGAATACTAACAAGTAGCAACTATACGCACGTTTGACATTCACAATAAAAATTAACCTGAAGATTTACGACTCTGCATGAAATAAAATAATAAAATCTATCGCCTTGAATACTGCTACCAAAATGTGGCTTTTAGAGGAAATTTATGCTAAAATTGTCTATTCTAGCCAGTTTATGGAGTAGAAATAATCTAATGTGTACCCATGAAGGAGATGTCATAGCTATGCTTTTAAGAAACAGGAAACCACATTATCTTTAGGTTGTATGAACCAGGATAAACATAAGTCAGAAAATAAGTATTTTTGTGTAGGTAGATTTAAAAAACAGAGCATCTACTCAATGCATTTTAAGCTTTTAGAAATTCCATCATGGTAATAAATATGGTGTATAGCTAGTTAAGTTTTAAAAAGCTAAATGTAGGAAATTATGAAGAAATTACAACTGAGATCCAGTGTTCCCAGAATCATACATGTATTAAATTAGGGTATGAGAGCAGACGCCTCCAAATGTGTAGCCTGTTTAGCCTTTAGCTATACGTAAGTATAACTGCCACAAATTTTGTAACAATAATTCTACAAATTTTTTGGTATCATAACGTCCAGTTACTGGGAAAAGAGGAAATACATATTATGACCAATTACATTATTGATTCCTGATTCCGATCCATATTATTATTATTAAAAAGTGGCACTAAATACTAAAAGTAATAGAAAAAGCATAAATATTTAATTTCATTGACTTATTGAGCTGCAATTGAATAGGCTAAAAAGAGAATGATTTCAGATTTGCGAACATTCTATTCTAAGTGTGGGTATAAAATGTTATAGAAGTCTACATATTTAAAAGTAGTTTTGGTGCCTCTGGTCTGCAAGTATTAATATTTTTAGGAATTGCCAAAAGGTTTAATATGCAGCATGTATATATTATTATTAAACGTATGCTTACTTTTCATAAAATGGGTTTTGGTATTTATTACATCTCGCAATTTTACAGCTCAATCAAATTTTACTAAATGAACTATATATTTATTTTATGTATCAACATTGTATGGTATGATTTTGCCAGTTAAACCTCTCAGTAAGATATGATATGATATAAATAATCATTTTTCACATATGTTGATTTTAAACATCCAAAAAAACGTATATTCATATAATATATAAAAGAGAAGATGCTTATCAAGAAGCTCATGTATGTCTATAACTCCTCAAATATATATATATACTTGGTACGTGGAAGAGCGAGAAAGGTATGTCGAAAAATATCTATCTATCAAGCTGGTTGAAGCCTTACATTTATTTTAACTCCACACACGGATGGACACACACACACATCTTTTTATATACAATTTTCTTCATGACTTGTTCCTGTTTCTACTTTCAACATGTTTTCTTTGTAAATATATAATATAGAAGGTGTCTAGTGTCTGGGTCTCCTTTATACCCTGTGGAGTTGGCATTTAACAAGTCAAAAAGGCACAAAGAAGCATTAATAAGCATCAAGTCTCAAATATGCTTTAAATGGGAGACTGAAAAGAGCTACTGGATTGAGTGAGGAGCTATAAGGAGCATATAGGTACGAATCTACCCAAACTGTTGCTTCTACACAGACAAGACTACTGTAAAAAATATCGCCTGAATGTTTTTTTTAGGAAAAAACTTGAATATTGTATGTATGGCAGATAACGTGTAGGTACACATGTTGAGATCCTAGAACCTTTTTTTTATCTAATTTCCATCTTTAGCCTGAAGGTATTTCATTTCATGTGCTATTGAGCCACGTTTACTTTAATAGTAATAAGGCTAACAGACAGGCTATATACATTACATTTAAGTGAATTCGTCAGAAAAAAATGAGTTGCTGCTGATGCAGCAGACTTTTAGACATACACATTATTCATGTGCTGGTCTGGTAGAAATTATTTTTGTATTGCAGAGAGAAGAACATAATATACGCGATTTCAGCTTCAGTTTGTTGGCTGTGTGTAATGTCGTAGAATTAGAATTCATTAAGGTCTATTGTTGTAAGATGAAGATAGGAGGATGCCTGGCCTGGGTTGTTTATGCTGTAGAGATGGAAAATGATCGGTAGCAATGTACATTAGTATATTATTTTGTATGTTGTATGATGACTATATGTGCTCGTTGCAGTAAGTAGCTTTTTGGCTTTTCGAAAAAATGTTACTGTTGTAAACGTGCATGCAAAGAAACCTGTTGTTAATTTCAGTTCAACAAAACATTGCACTCTTGCCGTTTGTTTCATTTCATGTGAAGCGTATAGGTAGCATGTTCATAATTATATTCTCTATCGGTTGAGCTCGTTGTAGCCTCCAGCAATGGCATTTATATGCACTCTTAAGCATTCTTCTCTCTGTGGTGCGATCAAGAACACACAAGCACGATAAGCAGAGCAGGGAAGCAAAAAGCATAGCCATGTTTTTCAACATCACCACCGACAAAATTTCGACAACATAATACTCATGGATTGGTTTTGTGAGGTGGATCTGTCAAAAATGAAACAAAAAGAGTAGGAGAATCTATTTCATGTAATTAAGCAAAAAACCCATCAACAACATGTTTGAACTTGGATAAGCGTACACTTTTCGTATGCTATGAATTTTTGCAGTTTTTCCATTCGGAAACTGCATCGCAACAGTAGTGCAAAAAAAAAAGTGGAATGAAGTTCTGAAGTCAACAAGGGCAAAAAGCAGTTTGATGCGATAACCTCAAGCAAAGGATAAGAGGGAATCCACTAGAATCCTAGGTACAAACATGTAAAAGCCAATTTAATGAAAACAATCTCCGACATTTTTTGCATAGAAAATTCATACAGAACATTTAAAAATAGTTATTGCGTAACTTTAATATTAGTTAAAATGAATTAAAATTATTAATATGTAGTATTTATATGTCCTTTGATTTTATACAAGTTGTACAGTAAATTGTAGAGTAAACTAACATTGTAAATGGATTTTTACATCTTTGCATTTTCCAGTAGTTTTTGTGCAGCTTTCCATATTTTTAAATTAAAACGTTCTCTGGTGATAATTCGGAATTTTTATAATTTATCTTACAAAAACAAAAAAGAGTATACTAACATGTACAAACGTTTACCTCGAACACATGCATACAAGTGTGCATCGGAATAAAAAAAAAAGTGAGAAAAGGGTGTTTCGTACTCTTGATGATGATGAAAGGTGATTATTAAACGCTCAGGCATGGTATGAGGTCTGCTAATAAAACAAGAAGCTGAAGAAAATGTTGTTGATGATGAGGATGTTATGCTTAGATATTAAAAAATGATTTAATCATAAACGATTCTGGGTGGAATGAAAAACAGGCATGTATTTATCTTCAAGGGACAGCTCAAGAACTTGCAAATTTTCCAGGTATACGAAATATATATTGTGATGTGATTATTATGATAAGAATAATTACACGGAAGAAAGTTAGTTTAACAACTTTATTCTAACTGACGAATAC
>JAQIWO010000709.1:0-12704 GCA_034695405.1 Entomobrya muscorum | reverse complement strand
GTACCAAGTTTCAGCTTGCTAACCCACCTCTGTACACTTTGACTCCACCTCGGTTCCACCTGAGGTGGGGGCATCACGAGGTGACGTCAGTTGAATTCCCCACCTCGAATTGTCCCTGTGTACCAAGTTTCAGCTTGCTAACCCACCTCTGTACACTTTGACTCCACCTCGGTTCCACCTGAGCTGGGGGCATCACTTGGTGTCGACTATCGAATTCCCCGGCCCGAATTGTGTCTGTGTACCAATATTCAGCTTACCGACGTATTTGTGTTTATTTACGCACATGTAAAGGGGAACTTGGCACGCACACACGCACGTACGCACGCACGTGATCACGCACGTTTACGAGGAAAATCATATACGCATAGCGTAAATAAAAACAGAAATAAAAAACCAACCACAGTAGGAATTATTTCATAAAAAATATACACATGCTGAGAATGAAGCCAGAAATAAAACACAATAAATGAGTATTTTAGTTGTCAGACATTACCACTTTCAAAAAAAAAATTGTTACACTTTTTTATTCATCTTTAGACAATCATGTGTAATGTAATCTTCTTAGAAGCGTTAGCTTGGGAGCAAGTAGTAAATTTGATTTTTAACTAACATTTTATTTAGTAAATAACTGCAATAAAATTCTTCTTCTCCGGTTTTCAAAGGAAAATGAATTGCTTAAAACCCTTAAAACTATACTCCAGGGCTAACAAAAAATATTTACCAAATACGCTTTTTCTCTATTTATCTCACTATCGTATAGATTTCTCCTATACCCTTTTCAATTTGCGAGAGAGAAATGAAAACATGAATGCAAGCAGATTTCTAACACTGTTTATTTACCACGTATATATGCGAAATATAGTCAGATTTTACTTGGACTTTGCAAAAAAATTAGATGACAAGCGAGCACATCTTTCAGCGATAAAATGTTAGCGTTTTCGAATAAAAAGAAGGTACAATTAGCTCATTCATTTAAGAGACCATCAGGGTCTTTCCATGATCTTTTAAATCGAGTTGAGCATCTAGTTAAAGCTTAACTTGATTAAAAGAAAATCCAGCAATATCTCTCAATATTCATAGCTGCAAAAACTAAAATCTCTTATCGAAAATATTTCAATAAATAAGAACTGTTGCTGCAAATGGCAGAAAAATAATAGCAATGCAATTAAATGCAATTATATCTGTCTTATGATACCCAGCAAATGCTGTATGCAAGGTATAAAAAATAATATCATTGCTTATTTTTAAATGCTGGTGGTAACACTTTAATTTTTGAGATTTTCGGTCATTCCATATTTAAAAACTACTAGATACGGTTGTTGTTGAAATTGATATATGTTCACATATTGAAATAAATCACTTTATTCCAATAGTCTAAACGTTGCTGTAACGCAAAATATTACGCTGCTTATTTTACAGTGTCAGAAATAAAAGTTAATGTAATTAATTAAATCGTGACAACAAAAACATTGGTCACATGATGAGATTGCATTTTTTTATTGGTTGGAAGTGGTACACAGATTGTGAGTATCTTTCCCAGGGCTCAAAAACATACCCAAACGTATAAAAACGTCTGTATTTTCATTTTGCTGATGAATCCAAACTTGAACCCGAAACCCTCCAGAGTTTGCTTGTGAAATTTCCATGAATGTGTCTGGAGAATACGCAAACTACGGAATGTGTTTGGAGTAAAGACAACCAAAAATATTGTCGTACTTCATCTCTTGAAAGTGAGCCAGCAATATAGGTCTGGAGTGGGAGGTCTTTCTGCAGTGGCAACGCAGTCTTCGGATGGACGATAATCCTTCTCCAGTGATAGTTTAGTGTTATCACTGAAAAGGTAAAAACCTATAATAAGAACTTCTGAAATCAAGTTGGAATAATTCGATGATCTTCGTATGGATTAGAAAATGAAAGAACATATAGTTGTAGCTTGATCTGCTTCCAAAAAAAGATAATTTGCGAGAAAAATTAAGTCCGACTGGGAGTAGAACGAATCTCCGCAGATGTTGCTGCAACCTCGTGAATATTCCTGCACAAAACTGACTCCTTCATGGCCTTCGATAAGTATACGCAACTTGAGATCACCTTAAACATTATACAATTTACGACACAGCTCGTATCCGAGTTTCTGAGTATTTTTGATGTCCTTCTAGCTTATACTTCGTGAAAAACTTGCTTTCACAAACAAATTCCCAGCAGTGCTCAGCATCTCCAATTTTTTAACGCACGGCGTCATGTTATTTTCTTCTGTCGCAAGATTGTGTTGACCGTGAGTTGGCGTGGCCGTTTTGATTGGTGGTGAGCTTGATGATGTTTTATGTTTTACTAATGATGCTGCTGATGTAGGCCACCGTTTAAAGGAACCCAGATTGATTGTTGAAGTGAAAAATGAAAACGGGGGGTAGTGGTGCGATTCCAGATGTATTTTTCGATTGTTTCAAAAAGTTTGACACTGAATGGTTTGCATTTGGAGTCGATAAGCCCAGAATGATGAAAATTTTTTATGATTTCTGTGGGCACTTCTCCAGCTGCCTTGTAGCGTCCAACCTATATCAAACAGTTGTTGAACTGAGAAAATAACCGTTGAAGTTCTGCACGCAAAGCGGTGTCATTGTACACTTGTTCATTCGCCATGGAGAAGTTGCATTAAATTATCAGCCGTTCAAGAAATCCCTTGTTTTCATGGATATCCTTTTGATTTCTGGTGAGCACTTCGTTTTCCTACCTCAAACCCAGGTTTTGTGTGTGTGTGTGTTAGAATTGTGGCAGCCAATTCCTGTAGTTCTTTTACACAGCGTCCAATCTCCGTTCGGCCTCGTTCAGCCCTTTTTTCTAAATTTTCTCACTTTCCAAATCCTGTTTCAACTTCGTTTTCGTTTCTTCCAATCGCAATTTTAATCGTTTTCTTCTGTTCACGGGCAAGCCTTTTAGCCTTCTTTTTCTCCAGGTCCTGAAGTTTGAGTTGCATGGAAATGATAGACCAACTGGTCGTCATTGAATCTTCTTACCTTACGACTCAGGTAGTATAATCCCGCTGATAACTTACTTGGAACTGGGAACCGCTGGCCAACATATGGGTGACCCAGAGAAAACACCACAGAATTGTTTGAGGATGTCGGCTAAAAAATTCCTACGAAGCCGATGGAAAGTCCCTGCTCGGGTAATTTACCAGACGCAACTCTATTTTTTAATTATTTTTTGTTTTAAAGTTAATTTTTTTTAAACCAGACACCGATAAAAACTTTACTTCTTTGTGTCGTCTCTCAGTGGGAATATGCCGCACAAAAAATATAAAACAATACAGGAAAATAAAAGTTTTTACAAAAACTATTATGTTCCCGTTGTAATCCAACAATTAGTTGTAATTACAAATACTATAACGATGACAATTTACATGTTTTGAGAATGGAAAATAAACTACTACGGACTGATGATTGAACAAATGATTCCCAACTCACAACTCTCAATTGGCAACCTGAGAAAAAGGATAATTAAATCTTCATAAATATTCAAATTATTATGGTATATGTTTTTTTATGTCTATTGCATGCAATTATCATGTGAAGGCAATTATTTGATGTCAAAATTGGTCAAAATTCATCGATTTCCAATCTTTAATAATACCATAACAAAAAGTAGCTTCGCAAGTAAATTAAAACCATGTTTCACAATATACTGCATCAAATGTGAGGGTAACAGCATAATGATAATCTAAAAATCTAAAAAATACAATGAGGAGCCTTATAAAATAATATTCAAATTTGCAACACTACGCTATGCGTCACCACCAAGCAACATTTTGTTGGGTTCTCATGAAATTACTCCATTGTCGTAATTCAAAGAAAAAGAAAAATATTTGGTGAGAAGAAAGTCATTAAGTCTCTCGCAAGTCTAAAGCAAGAACAACGACCTAGGTGATAAGGGCGAAATCTGCACATTTATGATTATGAAATTTCTTCATGCATAATTTATAGAATATCTATCCAATATAACCAGAAACATAGAACAAAGATGTACAACTAGGTAAATATTCACGGTATATTTTCGTTAATTCAGATGAAACGGGTTTATTTTTAATGGACCTCATATTGGTGTGTTTTACAATACATAAACTTATATCACATATTTAATTAAATCGTCGCGGTGATATACACGAACATGAATGGTGGTTCTGATTGCAAATTAGTCACGCTCAGGAACTTCCAGGACATCACACTTTTAATTGGAGAAACAGTACAAATTACATCCAATAAAATTTTCGTATCCGATCTATGAGTTGAATGATAAATTACAGTGAGACGGTAACTAATTATTTTGGTACTTATTATATCTACTGGTTATTTAAATATAATAGAACAGGCCAAATTAATTATATTACCGTGATTCAGCTAAATGCAACCATTTTAAATGATTAATACTTATTTATTTTCTAGTGTTCTGCAATGCTCGGGAGCGTTTGCAAATATAATTATGAAAACTCATAACACATTAATAATTGTGAGTGAGTTTGTGAGTAATTTGTACACAATGATTTTAGTATAATATCCAAGCTAGGCATTGTACTTTAGGAACACTCGATCCTCTTCTTAATGGTACATTTAAATAATTAAGTTAAAAAGGTGCAAATCCAAAAACCCAATTTGTTTGCGAAAAAAAATCAATTGGTGCATGAATCCATATAAAGCTCAAGAGCCCCCATTGGATCCTTCTCGAACAGCTCTTTGCAGCTAGGGGAAGACTTAAGAGTAGCCGAATTCCTAACATAGAACAAACAAACATCGTAATTCTAATGTTAGGTGTCTGCGCAAACCAACATTTTCCAATTTCTTTCTCTGGTAATTCACATGTTATAATTTTAGTGAACATACATTTTAAGCAACTTGACCGCTCTTTTCAAGAGAGGCTCTCCCTTGTCAAGATTCTTCGCGAACAAGTACATCATCATGGCCACGTCTACCTCGAACCACTTGTCAGGCTTCGACAAGAGGATGTCCTTCATCCGTATTTGTAGATCCTGAACATTGTACTTGTGCCCTGCTTTGAACAGATTCAGGACAATTCTTGAATTTTCATCTGCTTTTTTGACTCCTTTGTAATAGAGATAGCCTAGAAAGGCCTTGACAGCCTCAGAAGTCATCTCAAGCATTTCCACAGTGCTAGTCTTCGAGTCTTTGTAAGCATCCTTGAACATGGCCTGAAGAACTGGGCTTTGCACTATTTTAAAAATCATTTCCAAAATACACATCTTCTACCCTGACACCTTAACATTGTAATTTTTCCAAGAATTTAAGAAACTTAGTACTTGATAGCTAACCAGAGAGAAACGCTTTGTGACACTTGACTGTTCCATCACAAGCGGTGATTTTCGCATCACACTCAATATTTTCCTCCAAAATCTTCCGATTTAGGTCGTCTATGGTTCCACGAAAAAAAGTCGCTTCGTACAAAAGGTCCTCCAGAGATGAAAACGATGAAGGAAGAATTACCGTTATGCTAATTGTTCCCGTATAAGTGTACCTTTTGCCAGCGTTGCAGTGGTACCAATGGACTTTATTGAAACTCCCAGAAAAGTCCAAAGGAGTTCCTTCACGTCCAGGGACCTTGGAAGATAACTTATCCATTGTAACTTCTGTAACAAATTAGTTAAGATTTTATGGTTGGAATGTTGTCTACCAAAGTTTTAAAAATGTGAGACTTTACAAAGAAGTTGACGCTTGCCTTTAGTTGTTACTGAAGACACATAACTATTAGGAGCATCGCATTTTAAGTTTTTTATTTCGACAATGAATCCCACCATTTTTCCGTAATGAGGTTCCAGAACTGCTTTCAGTTTTGCAAGAAGATTCCCCTTATCGGCCCCTGCTACTTGAATGTAATTCCTGTTTTTGTCCAAGAATAGACCGTCAGGATCCACTCCAATGGTGATTTTCAAATTCCAATCCCTATAATTAAAATTATCGTACGTGAGAAACATACACATTTAAACATCTTTAAATCCCAGATCAGCTGATCATTCCACCGTAGACCACGTTATCAGTAAAATCACAAATGATTTTGCATTCTCAAGAATATCACTACCAACAATCATATAAACTTACAATGGCTCTTTATGTTGACCTTCCGCAGCCGGATGTGCTAACTTGGATCCATGGTTGCCGATTCCTCCATCTTCCAGCAGAGCCATGAGCCCGGTACAAAAGTCATCACCATCATCCCTAGCACCCCCTGATTCTGATGTTTCAGCACACTCCAGGACCGCTGGAAATGTCACCTCTCGCTTGAAAATTAGCTTAGGACCAGCCGACACAGCAAATGAATTTGAGTCTAGATAAAGTGGTCTATCCTTCAAAAGATAAAATCTGGCCATTTTCGAGCCGTCAGATTTCCAGTGAGTGGCGCACAGGAGTTCCACTTTTTCTTGGTAGTAACAAGTAAACAAACTAAGATTTAATGGGATTACTAAATCAAATACATATTAATTTAAAATCTTGTAATTCTCATCGAGCGCATCTGAGTTCAAAACACAAAACAGACAACAGAAAAAAACCTTTACGATGAGTGTAATTATGACTTGAACTCTGAACCTAATTGCAACTCTGAGATGTAGCGGAAAAGGCAAGCAGGCAGAGTTTGTTAGTTAACATGTGTGAATGTAAGCGGAAAATAACGAACGGGATATGCAAAGATTTTACTGACGAAGCTCTAGGTGACGCCTGAGCCGAATAGATTCTATGTAAAAATAGAGTAGTAAAACCGAAGTTATTCGTGAAGATTTTACATTTTACATTTTACAGTCTTACCTGATGAAAAAATAAAAGAAACTAGTCGTAGGACGATATATGTTTAATTGTCAAAAGTAGTTTTCAGCATTCTGCATTTCTTTTATCAAGTAAATCTGCATATAAGAAATGGTTTTCCGTATTATATTGGAATTTTACTCACATGCTGCACTGCTGTCAGTTTCCAATACAGATGGGTTCCACTTAACAAAATATGTCGCGGCGTTTGTATGTGACAGCGTTATCTTGATGGTTTGCTTAAGAGAGAAATAGGGAGTTACTCACAGTCGGGATCCAAAAAACAGACTAGCTAAGAGTGCGGCTGAGCACGGAATTTTATACCCGTGGCCTCCCCACACTTTCTATGTTATGCAAGCCACGTATACGTTCAAACTGAACCTGCCAGCCCAGCATATATAATAATGCAAAAGCAGAGCTCAAGTCGTCCTCGCATGCCTACACATAGATAGGTATGTATGCAATTATGCATATATAGTCTAGCTACAAATTAGCTATCCTCTCATCTAATGAGTGAACATACAATAAATTATGTTACATATTTCCTGACAATCCTAATGTAGTTGCACTGGAAAGCCTTTTTTAGTGTTGGGAGTAAATGGTATGTAAAATACTTTATCGATTTTCTACATCACTGTATTTATTTGCTTTTTTAGGTTGAAGATTTTATTGGGGTCCATATAATTATCAGTAGGCAGAACATGTTTAGCGACCGCAGAACCATAATTATTGCCATTGTTATAATTAGGATGTTTAGCAGCCCGTAGCCCGTTTTTTAAATACCTAATGGATTCACCAATGCAGGAAGATTACATTATGTTTTTTACTATCACATTTACATTTGCCGACAACAGCTAAAATGGTTCTTTTCTTATCCTTATGTTTTCAAAACTTGTGAAATCTTATTTCGTTTCATGTTACCAAATTTAAACGTAGTTTTGTCTTACTGAAAACACAGTCTTCTGAGTTCCATTTTGAAAGTAATATGAAAGTATATCACGGTAATCGTTTTCCCCTTTAGATGTATTCAAAGCAGATTGAATATGTTTTGTGTGGTTTTTTACAATTGCAGTTTGGTGTTGGGTCATTATACGCTTCATGATTCTATCTTTCTGTGCATGTATTTTTTGTTAAATAAATATTATTTTGGTTTAGGTAAAATATAGTGAAATTAAGTTCTTCCTCAAGATGATATTAGTCACAAACGTGGACTCCACGAGTTACTTTAAACCATTATTATATTAATAATAATAAATTAAAACCAAAAGCATAATTTTAAAAACTTTAGGGTTACAAAAAGGAAAATGAATATATTTGTTTGAGTATGTAGGTTTTCGGGTTTTCGGTAAACAGAACGTTCAATTGAATCGTCGTCCCTTTTTTAAAGTAAAAAGTCTAAGAAAGATATTTCAAGCTTTGTGGAACCATTGAAAATTGTTATTGTTCTCTAAGAAAGTAAATTGTATGGATTGGCTTAAATCGTTTGAGGCGTGACGAATGTCATGTTTCTCATGTTCTGGATTTTACTATAGCTTCAATGCCATCTACATAACGACTCCATAATTTTATTACTAATGGGAAGGTATAACACTTTCCTCCAAGGCCTGCAGAATTTAGCAACTACCGGGCAGGATGGAAGAACCAGGGGGAAGTTCATTTATTTGTTTGTACGTCCGACCTTTGAATCGAAAATATATGTTGTTTTTATGGAAATACACATAATTTTAATTAGCTCCTCATAAGTAAAATCCGTGCAAATCATTTAACTCTTTCGCTTAAAACCTTTATTTTCACGTTTTCAATAGTGAAGTCATTTGGTACCTTTGTGATCAGTTACCCAAGCATGCAGTCCTTTCCTTCAAAAAATTCTTTTAATTGAAAAGCTTTAATTACTCATTAAGTGCGAAACCAATTTCAGAATGCAATAACTTAAATTGAGCCCAATGAATCACTCCGTACTCTAGGTAGAGAGAAAATTAAAATTTTTCTCAGAAGTTTAAATATTTTCCTGTTAATATTAAAAATGTGCGCAAAGATGAATACAATAACGCAAACACACACCACACCACCGGTCTAAATGTACGCAGTTCTCAAAAAATTATGATTAACGTATTTAAAATAATTTGTTTTCGATGCTTGCTTTCATAATTGCAATAATTTGATATGTTCATGTTATGATAGTCTCCTGATGGTGTTTTTAGTTGAAAACCGAATGCTTGAGAAAATAAAAATATTTCTTCAAAAATGGCATCCATGCACTCCGCTTTAGCTACTTTAAAAAAAAATTGATCTTCTTTCTACATCGAGTACGTAGTAATTCATTAGGCTCAATTTAAGCTAGCTCATTCTGAAATTGGTTTCGCACTTAATGAGTAATTAAAGCTTTTCAACTCCGTATTTAATATTGAATCTTTCCGGCTCGGGCGTTACCGCGAGCTTCCTTAGTAAAATCAGTACAACTCCTTAAGGAAAGATCTGGGGTGTCAGAATGATGGAAGTATACCAAGGAAACGTGAGAAGTCAATCAAGCATTATTTGGTTTATAATTTTTCATTCAATTTTGTATTTTTTTCAATGATTACGTATTAATGAGCAATATGCTTTCCACAATTCCGTGCCTTTTTCAGACCACTGGATACATCCGTTTTATTCGAAGCCAATGTATGCAGCATGCACAAAAAAGCATTTTGGTCAAAAGTTTTTGCTGGTACGATAAGATAATACTTTCGGCCGAAGCTTATACGAACATGCTTACATTTATTCAGGCGTAAAACATTTACATAATTTGAAGCTGCTGTAAGAATACGTTACATTGAAAACACAATTTCGTTTTAGAAGATTGGCACTGGAAGTTATTAGTTAAATGTGCTAGCAATAATACTTATTAATTATATCATATTAAGATGACAAACTTGGCGACTATTACTCCCTTAATTAAACAAAAATAATTATTTGCTTATTTATCAACGTATTGATGTTGTAATTATTTTGTTTGTTCATTTGGCACATTTGTACAGGCTTTTGGATGCATATGGTTTGAGAGAAGAGCAGCATGTTGTTGACTTGCTTGGCTTTCACTTACGTTTCGATTTCGGTTTGCATGTACAGAATTTGTTAATACATACTTAGGAAAATATAAAACGTTGGAAGCACACCGGCATACTTGACTACTCGCGTTAGTAAGAATCAAACTTATTTAGTTAATTTTTCTGTTTAATTTAACAGGAGGTTTAAAATTTGAATTTATAGTTATAAATACTATCCAGCCCTCTTGCGAAAGCTTACATAGAATCAACAAACAAAATATTGCAAAAACATGCAGCGACAAGAATGTGCTTCACAGGAGGTCGTCTCTAGAATGTCCATATTATTTATAAATTGATCTGTACGCTGAAGATGACAATTTTTACATAAGCATAATTAAAATTTTCAAGGTCATTAAAAAATTCACGAAATTTATGAATTTATGTATCTCTATACATCTATCTATTTAGATAGCTTCTAAAATAATTGCAAGCAGAGGCTTAATTTATATATTGTATAAAGATCAGCGGATCCACTGAAACATTTGACGAGTGACAATAATATACTCCAATTCGTTGGTTTGTTTTATTTTCTAACTAATTTCGTATTTAAATTAAACTTCACTAAATTGGCATTGGTAGGGATTTAATAAAACAATTTTGTTTTTGAAAAAAAATCTGAAATACGTTTTGAATATCTTTTTATGTAATTTCAAACTAAAAATCATAATTTAAGATTTGAAACAAGCAAAAGATAAATAATGTAAGGATGCTGTAAGCATAGACATTATTCACTGGTATTAATAATATAAAGATTTGAACCAGACATGTTTATATTAGTTGATATTATTAAGGATTAAAATAAACTGCGTAAATGAAAAAAGCCATGTACAAGTACTACTATAAGTTAATTTACACTAAAATCCTAAACGTTACCCACTGAAACATATTAACAACTAAAAAAATTGTCAGTTGTCAGCAAACAGTATTTTGCTACGTCGAAGCTAATACCATACATGCAATTCTAACTATATTTACCCTGGGGCATATTTATACTATGTGCGCGATGGATGTGTCTTATTAAATGAAACAGTTTGCTTTTGTTTTTGTGATTGCTCCACATTTATAATTTTCTTTGATGCTTTTTAAGACTAAATATTTAATGTAAACAATCTAATGTAAATATTAAACGTATAATGTATCATAGGTAAATACCAGCAATCACACTTAAGTTCAACGTCCAACTAAACGAAGCTACACTAAATGCAAAAAAACGGCAATACAACGAAACTCCTAAATGCGATGTTTGAAGAGGGAAAAGAATACGACGAAGGGCAATAAAAGGGCACTTTCTGTCCGAGTATGTTTACCCAAAGTTCCAATTGTTATTAGCGTTGTCACGAAGTTGAAGTTCACAACGTGAAAACGTTTGAGAACAGAGTTTGAAAACAATCTATACATACTTCATTTTGGCTAAAACAATCACTCAACAAAATTTCCCCGCAAGTGCAAAACACTTAAATTTGCGTGATGACCGAGAATAGAACCTTTCTCATGAGTTTTGTCGCAAAACCAACAGGTGCATTTGTGGCAATACAGTTTTTTTTGTGAATTCATCAAAAATGTTTATTTATATAGGATATCTTGTGTGGAGAAGTGTTTTGTATGTTTTTACAGGATAAAGTCTTTACAGAGCGGACTCCGGCTTCGTGAGCACGCACGTTACTGAAATTAAAGAAACAACTCTTGTGAACTGACCATATTTGCACACTTTCTCACCCGTGTGTGTTCTCATATGATCCTTCAGGATTATTTTGCAATAAAATCTTTTGTTGCATATCTCGCTTTTAAATTGTGTCATTGTTTGAATTGCCTGCTGGTAATTATCATGTTTTTTATGCTTCGGCTGATTTTAAGTTTTTTTAAACATTTTTTAAGGTATGTACAATTTGAAAGTGGAGTTTATGTTGTTAACGCTTTTTGACATACTTATTAGTCCCGTCAAAACGATATGCAGTTGGCTAAATCCTGCGAGAAACAAAATGCTATCAGCTGACGGCTATGTGTATGTTGCTATGTAACCAGTTGCCGATAGCCAACTGCATATCGTTCTGACAGGACTAATAATTCCATGTTACAAATGTCTATTCAATGTAGTGGCAGTCTAAATATTTTTTTAAAGAAAATTGCTGATTTTTGTTAAAATATGTGAAATTTATGCAAAGCTGTTGTTTTTATGTGCCTGAAGTTTTCACAATGCAGATTTTTTTTAAATATATCTGAGCATGCTGTCTTAAACTCATCATAGCATTCACAACTCCTTTACTAATTAGGTTTGTAACTGATGACAGTGCCTATCCTAGCAAAAGTACGGCCTGGTTATTTTTTTAAGAATCCCGGCTTATTGGGGGAATATATTCATATAGTACTATTGAGACTTTTACAAACTTGGAAAACCGTAGATACGACTTTGCAGCGTACCGCGGCATTTTTGTTCTTTTTTTGGTAAATCGGGTTCCATTTATCGTGTTTTTGCTCACAGGATTAATTTTTTCTTCGTTTTCCTTTTTGGCTCACCCGGGGCGCAAAGTGTTACATGATATTCAATGCTGATTGTTAAGTAACTGTTTGACAATTTTTTCAAAATCATTGGCAAAAATCGTTTTGAGTGAATGAGCTGTTGCAAAAAATAAGTCTTGACAACATGGGGCTCTATGGAAAATTTGGATAACAACAGATTTATTACAGATCCTAAAAACCAATCAGAAAATTTAAGGCAATCGTAATTGTTAAATCAAAATATCCTGTTGAGCTCCAACATTTGTAATCCTATTTTTGAAATATTGTGGGAGAGATAAACACTGCTTTGAATCGTTTGAAA
>JAQIWO010000708.1:0-12739 GCA_034695405.1 Entomobrya muscorum | reverse complement strand
ATTATCACAACACAAATTTTATGGTATTAACATTAGTACATTATAAACAAAAACAAATATCCTGATATATTTTTGTAAAAGCCAGATAATCTTTATCATAGAAACTCTCATGTTTTAAAGAAAGATGTGCAGTTTTTCTTTTCTTTGCAAACATGAAAGTAGTTTTAGGCTTCCGTGATTGAATTCGTAGGAAACAATTTAACAAGTTTGAAAGTAAAATTTGTGAGAAGTGAAATTACCTATTTTAAATGAAACCAGGAAAGTTTTAAAATAACTTTTCATTTTAAATTGATATCAAAAGGTACTTTTTTCTATTTTATGCGTATGTAACGCTTGAAAACATTATATATGATATCATAGGATTGTGACCTAAATTCACTTTGAATGATAATGATCAAGTTTATTCAGGAATGAAATGGACAATGACGCAGGTGGACAGCAACAATTACAGGATTGCTCAACAGGTAACTTCGTATGTTGTTTCAATATCTCCTAAAAATCCGAATTTTCACCAGAAAAAGCAGGTTCCCATGATTTATTCAACTTTGACACATGATATATACACCGGTCCTAACAAATTACACAATACCAACCAAATTTTAAAAATCAACTATTTTACATACCATTACGTTTTGAAAAATAATTCTTATTATAAATACTAATGAAACTTTCATGAATATAGAAGATTAGGCACGTACTCAAGTTTTTGTTAAAGATGTATACTCATATCGTAGCGACGTATTGTAATTAACTGATTTTCTTCATTTAAAATAAACGCATTACAAAACTACGATTTTTTATCTTTTAAAATCAATTAAATTGACAAAAGATTTATTTCCACAAACCGTTACGCAAATATGCCGAAATGCAGTTTCCCAATCCCAAGTAGACCTGAAAAGCATCTATCGTTGTCTAGTAGGTTTTTCTTAATTTGTTTTGTCCATATAAAATATGCAACAGGTGAATTCAATTCCATCGGTGCCAATTCAATAACAAGTGCTGTAAGGAACAGCATCGTAATAAATAAATAATGATTGTGACTGATAGATCAATTCATAAAAAATATTCTTTCCTTCTTGTAATTGGAAAAAAAACAGAAAAATGCATAATTCAAAACATGTTTTAAATATTTATTGGAGGTTTAGTAAACCAATCTGCTGCGAGTTCAAAGATGACGACTAAAATAAAATATAAAATCAAATGCGGACATAGCATAGTAAGCAAAATGGTACATGATGACTGAAAAGTTTTAAAAATTGGAGAATTATAGAATTATAATTATATGTTATGAGGCTTTTAGCATTCTAAATCTTGATAACAGAGGAGAACAAAATAAAACCGCTGTAAAGCAGCGTGGAAAAAACTACCAGAAGCGTAATGAAAATTCTTAATAATAGCATAACATTAACATGACTGAGGAGTACAAAGGAGTACAAATTGACCCGTGGTCCAGTGAGAAAAATTGATCAATTTTTGCTTCTCTATCAGATTACACAATAAAAAAATCGTCATTTACGAAGCATGTGACCTTGTCGACACCCTCCTGACCACGGGAGACCGAATCGACCCATGGTCCAGTGAGAAAAGTTGATCAACTTTTGCTTCTCTATCAGATTTCACAATAAAAAAATTGCCATTTACGAAGCATGTGACCCGAGCCCCACACGTCGACCCCCGCCACGGGCCCCCACATGGGTCCTCCAACCTGAAAATCAATAGGGTTCCTTGGCAGGGCCTGAGGAGTCTGTGTGTCAAATTTGGGCTCGATCGGTCCATGTGGTCGTGAGTTATCGTGTCGTCAGACAGACAGACAGACAGACAGACAAACAACTTAATCGCATAAACTACTTTCAGAATTAAAATTCTTCTGGTAGTTAATAATACACGTAGCACATGCGCATTAACATTTCCGCTTATGAAACTACTAAGTATAATTGATATAATTGACTTTTAAAGCTGTTTTACATGGTCTACCACGGACATGAAAAATCTTATGAATGTCTCGGCGAGATAGATTTGCGATCCGGGATCACACTACACGAATCCCGGGTGACATAAAAATTGTAACCGGGGGACTAGTTTAGGGTTAATTTTTGGTTTAACGCCGTTATAGCGCTGTGTAAGATTTTGCATGTCTGGATTAGCATAATATATGTCATATTATGTCACCCTGAAACTATTTAAAGTTGTAACACATTTTGGGTTTTAAATGTATTCGTATGACGATAAAAGCTAGTAGTATTTTGGTAATGGTAATCTCAAAGCCAAATAGAAATGATCAGAAATAGAAATGAACATTTACACCTAACATATGTATGTATAACTAACAAATTACTCTACAAAATAAAATTTTGTCGAGAGGGAAACCAAAGGCATGAATAGTTTATGGCTATTTTTTTTTATTAAAAAAATAATTATATAGCTTATAACCATTCTGTGGAGGAATGCACTCATGAAATAATAGTAATGCTTGACACGTGACGTGAGTAGATTGAGTTGAATATCCCAAACAGATTGATGTTCCAATTGATTCTCACAGATTCCTTTACAGATGCGCTGTGTAGCTTACACTTACAGTCAATCAGAGAAAATCATGTTGGTATTACACACGAGCACGAGTTTTTTTTGGTTCGGTATTAAATTTTCTCAATGGTGTTAAAATTATGGTTATTACGAACATTTTTTTAAACAGCACTTGTGTTCCCCGAGCAATGATTTGCAGGCGTCGCACTTCTAGAATGTACATAATGGCCCGGACGCAGGCGATAACCTTCCATTGTGGTATCCAGTTTCCCCAAATTATTAATTGCAATGGCTCCTGCCGTATCCCGATTACTTTTGCAAGTCTTACACAGATGCACTACTGACGCGAAAAGGCCAACAATTACCACAAATCCTAGAACAATCCACTTGGCAAAAGGTGACTCAATTAAATTATCAATTAAAATTACAATATCTTCCACCTTTTTACTCATTTTAAATAAATGGAAACTAAATTATGCACAAAAAATTCACAACCGTTATTTATGCATGCTTGCTCTATTTTTTTATGTTTCCAATGAAAGTTTACAATAGAATGAAAGGCTTTGCATCATGAAAGAAGATGAATAGAGTTACACACACACATCTGCAATGTATACAAGCCAGCGCTCTATAAACAAAAAACACCAAAAAATATTACATGTGTTTTTTTGCAATGAATGGCTTTACCTAATGTACTACTGTCAGTCATCCAAATACATACTTTTTTTTCAGAGGAGAATATTATGACAGCTGCTAACTACTTGGAAATAATAGTGATGTGTACTGAGAAAACCATAAAAAAGATTATGATATCATGTATCATACAGCTCATATGCAGTGAACGCAACCTCTCAATAATTTTCGGAAGCAGGAAGCCAGGGAAAAAAAGTAAACCAGCAAAAAGTTGGCATCTTGACATAAAAAATTGACTCAGCAAATGGACTAAAAATAAAATGCAGCTTGCGTTTTTATTTATTTATGTGTCTGTAAAACCATGTGTTTTTATCGTTGAACATTTCGTTATTATCAGTCGGGGATTAGGTAATATATTTATTCCCAAAGTAGTTTAAATACTTAATGTACTCCAAACTTTCATAAAAAACAGGAATGAGAAAGTGCCTGATGAGTGTTTGGACCGTGAGATGGGATATAGGGCAATGTGAGAAAAGTAAATTGCATCTAAACATATATATGCACCCAAGTAGAATTATATAAGTAGGCTAAACCTAAATAAATTCATGTTAAATGACTTTCCCCATTTCAAATTCTTCCCATATAAAAAATAAAATAGTCAGATCTTCAAAAATAAGTTTAATTCCAATTTCCAAAAAATGTATAATAAACCAGGTATCCGGAATTTTCCTCGAGTCCCGGAAACGAGATTTTACACAAAATACCCGGATTAGTAACGGCAATCCCGGAATCACGGAGTCCCGGAAACGAGTCGCAAACGACCAATATCCCGATTTTTTTTAAAATAAGAAACGGGTGACCCGATCTTCCGTGATCCCGGAAATAGGTCGCAAATGGCAACAAAATCCCAGAATCCGTATATTTTTGCCCGCCTGACGGCCGCCAAAAACCCGGAAATTTTTTTACGCCTAAAACCTGGAAATTTTTTGACTCGATCCCGGAAACGGCGTTTGCGCGTTTGTGAAGATTCCGGATACCTGTAATAAACCGTGTGAGCTGCTAATTTTATCCATTGAGCGCCAGCTGACTGCACAGATTCCAAGAACAAAGAGCAGCCGTTTGTAATTCAACGTTTATTTCCAAGTTTTTCAGATGCGCTTTTGGACATGGAAAGATTATGAATTATGGAAATTGAAGCATTACAAAAAAGCTTGCATGCTTACTTCTTTACAAAATAGTATTGATAATGTGTTTCCCAGGAATGAGAAGGTGCCCAAAAAAACTGAAAATGGTGATATAAATAATTAACTAAAATGCCCACGAGCCGCAGTTGAAAATCGATTATGAGATTTTTTGAATACAGTACGGTACTATAATTAATGATTAAATGAATGATCCGTCTTTCACTAGCATTTATAATGTATTTCATGATAACGTATATGAAGACAAATATATTATTATCATTTGGATATACTTTAGACTACTTTATTCGTGACATTCTTGGAAATCTTACATCATGCATGTGTTAAAGATGTAAGTTCGTACAAACGTAAGTAAAAATGCCAAAAAAAACGTTTTCAAGATCCATGAGGTCGAGGTGAGCGATAAACGAAATCGGGGGACTGTGAGCTACCACGCATTTTATTTTTCAGGAATCAGGTTGCCATTTCAATTTGGATAGATTAATGTTTCCATTCCACAAAGGATGACACGCGAGTTGTCAATTAAAATAGAATGCGAGATGAGACTTGTATGTCAAGCAACTGATTTAGAAAGACGCAAGCAGATGAACTTTTGTATCATGTCACGTCTCATGTGCCAAGAACAAGAATGTTTGTGAGGTTATTCATAATTCATAAAAAAATCTAAAATATTTCTAATTGGAACATTTGGTGCTGCAATATTTTCTTTGGCAGAGGTTCACACAACCGGACTACGTTTCTTTTGTGTTTTTTAAAACTTCTTTCTTGGAAATGTTCCTGGTTTGTAATTGGTTTTTCCAATTAATTCCACCGTCATTTTTCAATCCTTTTATTTTGAATGTGCAAAATCTTACAAATGAAAGTGCAATGTAGATTTTTCGTCCCTTGTCCGAGGGACGTTACGCCTATTACCCGTATGAGCAAAAATGGAAATAAAAATAGACTTCTAGCATTTCCCATAAAAAATTCGTCCCTTGTTTGCTATAATTTTGGGCTTAAAAAAGGCGACACCCTTACTGCGTTGCGTAAGATTTTGCATGCCTGATTTATTTTATGTTAAAGCGTAGTTTATGGTCATGCTTAGATTATGGCAATAATTAGTCTGACTATGACATGATATAAATCACTCAATATGTTTCGTACTAAAAAAATGCTTAAATTAATTTTTACCCGTGCACGCAAAATATCACATATGGTTTTTCATGAGTTTAAAAATATTATTCAATTAAAGAAATGTATAAAAAATTAAAATTATATGTACAAGTTCTTTTCACATTTGACAAGAAAGCAAGCATGAAATAAGGAAGAATTGACCAGAATTTAAAAATCTAGAGTCGACTGAACTAAAAATTTACAATTTATATTTATTAAAATAAAGTTTGATTGACTATTTTTTCAATATATTTATATTCAATATATCCATTTAAAAAACCCTCACACAAAATTATTCAATAGTAAGTCGATAACAAATTAAATTAAGGCATTTTCAAGCCTAAGTTAACAAAATTGTTGTATCTCGCGAATGAAACCATCTAAATTAGGTCACCAAATATAATCTGCATATTATGTACATATAAGTGTAAAATGTAACTTTAAATAAAAATCTATACAACCTGTAAATTAAAACCAGGATGTGCAAGGACATGCTAAGAGAGTAGCTGAAGCACTATAAAACTGCTTAGGCGTGTTTGGACATGTTAAAAACGTTTGAGAAAATTTAAGGAATTTAAGGAAAATTTATGAGCTAATTTTAATAATATGCAAATTATGACATAATTTGCATAATATTAGAATTTTTCATGGTTGACGGTATCGCCCATAAGTCGGACCCGGGTTGACCGATCGGGACGAAACTTGAAGCATTCAGGTCCCCATGCTTAGGGCTACCTGTGTACCAAATTTGAGCTGTCTAGGTCGAAAGGGCTCGGAGTTATGGACGATACAGACAGACGGACAGACAGACAGCCGGACGGACATGACGATCGCAATTAGCAGCTTCATAGCTTCAGCTACTTAATAAACGCGAATATATTCGAGATTAAAAAAAACTGCCAGTTTACAAGACATTTTATTTGTACGCCTGATATATAATAAATTTAAAAAATTCTTTTTGTTATAATCACTGTTATGGCCAAACCTTTGACATGGTTATCGGCTTCTGTAAACCGCTAAGACTAATTCACATATTTAAACATAAAAAATTAAATAAATAAAAGACTTTATTTGGAAAATACCAAATATTTTCTACTTCAAAAGTTTTCATTATATATGAACTATTATATTCAAAGCGATAACAGTATAAAAACTTAACATTAGGCAGTAGCCAAATAAGAGCAAATATTGACAACGTTCCGTAACAATTAAAATTAAAACAAATAAAAGCACCAGTTGATAGTCTTGTAGATTAGAAGATTCATTATTTCAACTTCAAGATCTTCGTCAGGTCAACAAGTAGCAGTTGACTTTCAAGGAAATATGGAGTGATATGATGGAGGAGACTCATACTTTGGCACTTCTTCATTCACTGATTCACTCCTAATTTTAAGTGAGTGATTCCCAATACCGACATTCCCTTGCAGTCCTGGATACATGCTCAAGTTGGTTTCCGATAAAGAATTTACGGAAATAACTGTTACCGAGGATACTTGCACGTCCGCCGTTCTCACTTTCTCTCTTCTTCTTCGACAGACACAAAAAAATAAACTAATTGTTACACAGAATAGAACAACCAGTGCCATCGTTCCCCCATCTATGCTTTCAGAGGTTCTGAAAATTTAACGTAGAAATGAAGTCATATAGGCGGACATTAACTGTTTGTATACTTTACTTTCGTGTTTACTTTATTAATGGGGAAAACCAATAAATGCTTTAAATTTGTAGATTTTAAATGGACTTACGATCCTGAAGTTATATGTCGAGAACCGCCTTTCATTTTGGTGTCAGTATTTAGTTTTTTTGGTGTAACAATCAACGATTTAAAATCATTTTTGAAATAACTAATCCTTATAATAATTGCAAAAATTTGTCGTCAAAAAATTAACAGAACTAACCACCATGGTGCGTTTTTTAACAATTGAAAACAGGAAGCCTGTGTTTAAACTTAAAAGTAATACAATTTTTGTTCCATTAATTATAACTTGAAGTATTGGCATACGTTTAGCTTAATGATGGGTCATTAGCCGTGGAAAATTGAAACGGACTCAGAAAGTAAAAAAAATATAGCTGATAATCCCCATAACGGATAATTAGGCATTTTAAAGTGATAAATATAAGGCGTAAGTTTATTTTTAACTTGAATTCCACTTTTTGTGACGTTCATGATTTTTATAATGAGAAATTTGCGTGAGTAAAATAATATCGACTGAAAAATCCTGGAAGAGCTGAGTAGAAAAATGAATTATTTAAATAATACAGGCCACCCAAAGATAAGCAACTTAACAAATTATTACAATTTTGGTACTTCGCTTTATTTAATTTTAATTTTAATGTAGTTTTAATTTTCAGTGTAGCACCCACAGTATAAAATGTTTTTTATATAAAATTATCTGTTTTGGAGACCCCTTAATTTTATAACTTTTCATAACATTTTTAAATTTATAACGATTTATTAGTAAGGAAAAATTTCATGATATGACGGCGGAAGTTCTTCCTGTTTTGCAGTGTCTTGACTCGAAGAAACTAAATCAGTCCTACCGGAAATTCTCCGCATGTTATATTCCGGTGCACGAGAATCAGAGTTAGATGTATTTGTTGAGAAGGTTGTCATCGTCCAGGAATATCCAGAATCTTCCAGAAATATGGGGTTTCTTGTTGTTCGAAAGGGAGTTGTATCATGACGACCAATGTGACTATGTTGTCTTGGATACATGCTCCAATTATCTTGTGGGGAGTTTTGCGATTGAAAATTTGGTCTATGGGTGACGGGCACATGGTTCGTACGAGAGACGGGCCCATGATTTGTTCGTGAGACGGGCACATGACTTGTTCGAGAGACGGGCCCATGATTTGTTCGTAAGGCGGGCACATGGTTCGTACGAGTGACGTGCTCATGATTTGTTTGATTGACAGGAACGGAGGATAATCTTTGGGCATCTGCCTTCCTTTTTAGTTTTATTGCCCAACGAAGAAAAAGTATAAAGAAAACAACTACAAAAACTAAGATACCCAGATATGTAGTATCATCCATGCTTAATCTTCCGTTAAAAAACTAAAATGTATAAGAACTAAGATACGGGGACCTAAGAGAATTTTGAATAGTTAGCGTAAAATAATAATAAGTTATGACACTATTTTTTGTAAGTAGAGTATTTTATAATATACTTACAAGCTCCTGGGCCTTTGGTTTGCAGAACTCTTTCCAATGATTGTATGATAGTGTAGCAGGATCAAATTTTTGAATAATATTAGCCCATGAAACAATCGCAATGTAAGTTATCAGTTTGGATTAGAGATAAATGATCAATATCAGAGTTTTATATGAGTTATTGACGTCGATAAAAAATAAGCGAGATAACAACACAAATGCGCCAGAAGCTAAAAAATATATGATGATCAAAGTTGCTAGAGCTAGATACAACTCTCGGATTTTTGAAGGCTAGTCTCATTCAACTTTGAATGGCAAAAAATAAATCTTCTACATATATGAATGAAAATTCAAGTATTTGAAAAATGATTCTGTCTGATATAAAATTTTTATTTAAATCACATTTTATTTTATTTAAATTTTATTGCGAGATTGTAAACTTTCTTTGTTGAATTAGCGGATAAAAGTACATATAAATGTATGACACCATCAAACTTGCAAACTTCCATAGTCCAAAGTTTTCACTTTATTTTTAGGAAAAAGGGATTCATAACTTGGAGGCAAATGTTCTTCTTGTGTTTCCTTGGAAACGTTTTTAGTGTCTAGCAAACTCGATATTGTATTTGAATCTGTATTTGTTGGTAAGCTCAATGCTTCACGTGACAAGGTTTCCCGTCTATTTGATTGTTCAGGAACTTCCAGACTCTGTACTTCATTTTCTATGGTATCGAAATTTGTACAGCGTTTTCCATAAAAAATAAGAAAAAGAATTCCAAGCAAGCCGCAGACAATAAGTATTATTCTCTCGTCCAACATTTGGAACATACTGAAAATTAAGTCTTTCACAATTTACTGGAATTTCAAGCCAAACCTAGTGCTGTTGGCAATCTAAGGTTAATTTAATAAGAAAATAAATCCTTATTTTTAGTAGTGGCTGGGAACCAGTAGAATACTTTAAAAAATGAAAGTGTGAGTACTGACTTTATATTAGTGAGACACCTTCAAACAATTATTTTATGGAAAGAAATATTTGACCACAAATTATACACGACTTTTTTTCAATAAAAAGGTATGATAGCATATCATGCCAGTGAAAGCACCCGTAATTTATAAACTGTGTCGTGCAATGTCATATCTGCTGGTGATGATTAAAAAATATGATAAAAATTTTATTTTGTCAATCATTGTGAGATAAAATTCCTAATTGGCAACCTATATCATGCTTTTGCTTGCTTACTGACCGTTGGCATGTATAAGCTTAAAAAAACATTTAAATACATTTACAGAAAATGACGCGAATACTATCACAATCTTTACACCTAGACGCTTCAAATATAGTTTTGGTTTAATAACCCGCTGCGAATCCAGAGAAATCTTAAGTATCTTTCACGCTTACAATTTGTGTATGCCCTACAAACTGCTGACTAACTTCCTCAAAATCAGTGAAAACACATGAAAAGCTTGGTATTGTACAAAACCGCCAATTAAGAGCTCACCACGGAGGTAGCCTTTTGCTTTTCACAGCCTGATAGAGTGCTTGTTAAACACGGAGTTTGAAAACTGCCAAGGCTTTTGAAGTTCGTAACCAATGTTGAATGCAATAGCCTAAATTAAGCCCAATGAGTCACTCTGTACTCATATGCTAGAGGAAATTAAAAATATTTACTGTATCTACCCTGGCGCCAAGATTAAAAATTCCAAAGGAAAATATTTAAACTTCTAGGCTAAATTTTTAATTTCCTGTAGCATATTAGTACAGAGTGACTCATTGGGCTCAACTTAAGCTATTGCATTCGAAAATTGCTTGCGAACTTCAAAAGCCTTGGCAGTTTTCAAACTCCATGTTTAACAAGCAATCTATCAGGCTGAGACTTGACGCGCGCTTCCATATACGCATTCGCGCGTCTAAGCGATACTCGACCTTAAGCCAATCCGTTTTACGGAAATCCAGCAGAATGAAAGTGAATAATTACTTGTAAGCCTTAAAAATGCAGATGGAATCATGGTTGTCAATTTTTTTTAACTGACTGAAACAACTTATGTCGTTATGTATGGAAACAGTAAAAGCGTGCTAAAAAAATAAGAAATGCTAGAATTGAAACTCGTGCACCATGCTTGATAAGCCTAATAGCATTTGAAGAGATATACAAATTACTTCTTCAATTTTTACTTTACTACGAATTATGATGTGATAAGAGGTAACGCATAAGTCTCAAAAAGAAGAAACCAGAAAAAATATTTATATGCGACTCTGGGATACTTGGATTAAGATCCAATTTGAATAAAAAAACTTACGACATTATTACGAGTTGATTTTTAGGGCCAATATGTAAAAAGGCCTTTTTAAATGTAATGGTAAACTTTTATAAATTTTTATTGTTTATCAGAACTTTCATGTTACTCATAACATAAGTGCTTCTTCCGGCATTTTAATTCCCCCTGCAAGTACTTGAATTGCATATTATGGCACATTAGTTAAATTTTAAAACTAAAAAAACATGCTAATATTGTGGATACATGTAATCTACACGCATTTATTTTTTATTAGCTTTTCAATCAATTTTTTTATGTAAAAGGTGTAGACTCAGCGGTCAATAAATCATATTTTCCAACTCTTTAATGTTTTCTTTCTTTTACGTTTATTTGAAATTGAAATTTACTTTTATTCGTTCTAGCCATTTCAGTACAAAATTACTGTTTTCCAAATGGTGACACGTTAAATATAGAGAGATTTACTAGGCTACAATAAATAATTTTTAATTATTTATAATTCAGTGTCACAATGCTTACACTTAAGAAGACGTATACAAAAGTTCACCAAAAGCATTTTATAAAAAGTCATCAAATGTCAATCTTTCCCCTATTTCCAAAAACTTGGAATAGGAAGCGTGTTTTCATACATTTTCCAGAGCTTGAACATGTTTATTTTCCGAAACAGAATTAATTTCAATAGAATATCTGATTCAAACTTAAATTAGCAAGAAGATATTGAGAAGAATTCATAATTAAGCTTGTGCATAATATTATTATTAGATATCTTTGTTTCTACAAATCTGGCGTGCAAAATATTACGCCAGGCAGGAAATTGTTTTCTCACACGATACAATGACCCTGGTATATTGTTTAAATTTTTCACCCGGGATTCCGGTGTTTACATCTGGGACGGAACACTATACACACTTCCGGGATATTTTCAAGATTTTGCATGTCTGCTAAAACTGCCAATCAAATATAGACAATAAAATCAACGTACTATTTTTTCCTAAACTTGTGTACAGGTTTATGAGAGTTGTACATGACCAAAATCCAATTTGATCTCATCAACGATCAAAATTATTTATATCCCAAAACCACTTCGAAATCAGTGAGCTTAATCCTCTCAGAAAACTCACACTTCCAGTTACCGACCAGCTTTCATTGCATAAACTCTTACGTTCTTTTTCTTCGCCAAACATGTTCCTGTATTATGACTTTCTAAAAGATTTCAAACGAGCTAATACATTTTTCTCTCCGATGACAGGCAAATTATTTCTTCTGAACTTAGAAAGTCGTACTGTCCAAGTCGAAAAAGATGTTTGGACACGTCGAGCCTATCATTTCCGATCATTTATAATACAACTACTATGCATTCCGATCTTTCACCGAGTTGTAAAACTTAAAATGTCATCATCACAAGGTCCAAAATCACCTGCTGCATCCATGGAAATAAATTACTGCGTTATGTTGATGTGCACCTGCATGATCGTTTTGGAGAGACTCAGGGTTCGTGTGAAATGTCCGGAAGAATTTGCATCATTTATTAATGAGTTGCTTCAGTTGGAAGCGAGATGCTTGAAAGGTAATTTTTGAAATTAAAAAAATAAATGGCCTGATTAGAACCCAAATACGCTTTAAAATTTATAACAAAAATTTATTTATTAAATCACAGGACTATGGATTCCACCACCAACAGGCACGGAAAAAATCGCAAAATTTTTTCTTGGAGTGACATACTATGTCGTTACCCTTATTCCAATTTTGGCAGCTTTTGCCGCAATCCTGGTGCCAAGTCTACCCGTCAATGTAGCTCATTTCTTAG
>JAQIWO010000707.1:0-12741 GCA_034695405.1 Entomobrya muscorum | reverse complement strand
AGCTTGGTCTCATAGACATTGTGTGCCACGATTTTTTGTTTCCTTATTTTTAATGTATGCCATTTAGATTTTTTAAAACATGTAAAACATTTATTTAAGTAACTACACTGTAGTAATAAATGAAACGGTATAAAGATGTTATTGTCCTTTATTTTTGCCCGTGTCCATTAATTAAAATACTTTATTTGGAAACATCAGAACATGCATATAGATACCAAGATACCTAGTTTCAATTATCATTTTATCCTAGTGCTAACGGTTTATAAGCACAAATACGCAATGCTTTACTACTCACGGACTACTTCGAGAAAGTGCTATATAAAATCTATTCTCAGAGATGTATAAAAAGACCCAGACGAGTTCAGCATGTGTTGGCCTGCTGTTCTCTCTGTCTTTCAATAAAAATCGAGAATTAGAATATGTACTCGAAAATGTTTAGGTACTCTAATACCTATGTACAATGTACCTATATCTATCTATCTAAACCAGATATAATATTAAGTGTTAGTTTTCTCTTGACATTATAATGTATAAACTAAAACGTAATGCATACTAGATATAGATATATACCATGCATAGGCTTAGTATATCTATTAGAAGCGACTGCTGGTATATAGGCTATTAAGAAATACAGATATAGGTATTATTATATTTCTCCTATTCTGCTAAAGGAAACGAAAGGAAGTGTATAATAATATAGCAATGAATAAAGAAAGTACATAATACTCGTTGTTTCTTGAAAACGAATCATCGTGTATTTTTTTTAATCAAAAAGGGAATAGATATTGCTAGCTCATATTCCTATGCCGAATAGGTACATTAAACCATCTTTTTATGCATTACTTAGCATCATCATCTGTATTAAAGCAGACAAACTTTTGCATCATGCTCATTGCTCACATATATTCATCATCATCAGCATCATTTCAGTGTTCACAGAGTCAGAGTCAGAGATCTCGCATGTGTGAGGATTTTCCACTAGCTTCTACTCATTTCTGCACCACACGAGAAGTTTAGACGGACAAAAGTACTACAAGTTCCTCTGCCTGTTGTGGAAATAGTGGTGGAAGCGGTGAATTAGGTAGATGATGATGGTGTATAGTGAGTAATTCAGTATCATGCTTACAATCTCCTTACACTATAAAAATGTAAAGGTATGCAGCAGCAGTGATAGAATAATTTGGATTTGGAACATCAATATTTAACACACTGTCAGCATCAGTTCCACTTTTAATATTAGATGTGTGTGTTGTGTACTGCTTTGTGTTTATTCGACTGAAGACTACCGTTCTCATAAAATCTCAACGTGCCCATCTAGGCGCAAAAAACAGGGTCTTGACTCCAATGCATAAAGTCAGTTTGTCGTTATCGTCATCATCAATATACCAATTTTTAATGTTCTCACCCTGGCTCATTTCATACTCTGAAAGGCCCATTCAGAACACATTACATAGCAAAAGCTCAAAAGCTGTTGCAGGTCTTTGCAAATCTTGAATGTTAGAGAACACGATAAAGATTCCATAGTAAACGACTACCTACCTACCACACCGTCGTCGTCACTATTACTATAAACTTGGTGATTTTTTTCTTCAGCTATTCATCATCATCATTAGTTGCTCGATCGTAGAACTATACAGAGATACGCTAACTTCCAAAGATACACGCAGAGCAAAAACGCAGCGCTTGTGCTCGTGGTGGAATTCCCATTCTGCATTCCACAGTTTCCGCATAATATTGTGTGCTCGTCTATTTTGGTGCAGTATATGAATTAATAATAGGTTTTGGAGAATTTTAGAATCAAAAGAACAGGCTGATTTTAATCTTTACGTATTGAAGAGCGAGAAAATTTTATTTTTTTCTATCTAGAAATAAAAAGAAGTATAACGGGTTTGGACTTGAAAATGGCTAAACTTTGACCTCAAATTTGAAGATGTTACGCCAGGGTCTCTTTTTTGAAACTCACATATATGATACATTCACTCATTCTCTACAACATATGTCGATACCAAAAAAGAGACCCTGGCGTAACAGCGTCATTTCGAACGCTGAAAGTGGGTAGTTTTGTGCTTTGACGCTGCAGTAACCAACATAATTTTGGTATCCAGCGTGCATTTACCCAAAGACGCAACCACAGTATATACAGGGGGGACAATGTGCTCAATGCGTAAAGTGTTTTCAGGTGTAGTATATGAGATTTTTATGGTATCTATGGTAAATTAATTAACTTCAGGTAACGAACAGAGACAATTCTCCTTAAATGATCTAAAACTAAGAATACATTATTTTTCAATTTCAACGATACAAAATCAACTTCATGTATGTACTAATGATAAAAACTAGTGGTTTTTTCTTATGTTAAACAATCTGTCTAAAAATCTTTTTCTATGACACTAAGATTAATTACATTTGTGTGGCGTCACTTATAGTTGTATTATACTCCGTGCAAACGCACTGTCACTGTAGAACAAGCAAGTACAAAAAATGTTACACAGCTAATAAATTCATGATCAGCTGAACTAAATACCATTAGTTTTTTAAAAGTCAATGGTCCTTGTAACAATGCACTAGTTCGTTTGCCATTTCGAAATCCCTTCCCACCCTTAAGGTGGTGCACCACAAACGACCAAACTTTTCATTGCTGATTCTGATACAGAATTCTAAGCTGGTCATTGTCACATGTTATATGGCTATGTATTACGTAAGTAAACACTGAAATGGTGATGACCATCATGATCTGATATGCAGTTAGATGGTCAGCACATAGCCATAGCCAATACGATAGCCAATAAATAAGCTGAGACTTAATCCTTGAATAGATTAAATGCATTGACTTGATTCACACTATATGACTATTTCAGTAACCTCTTTCTGTAAAACTTCTGAGGCTTAAATAGAAAATTTCAAGCACTTTGAATTATAAGAGGAAACAGAAACTCAGTCTCAATAACACTTTTAGAATGTCTGAAACTAACCCTGCAAGCGCAGCAAAAGAAAACAATAGATATAACAAGTATGACACATACTCAGTCACCACTCACGAGGGATATATACAGAGTTTGCAAGATAAGTAGGCGGTACTTTATATATTATGGTGAGGATCGAGGATTCTGGAGACTGGTGAGTGAAGTTTCTTTGAGGATCCATAATATAAGAAAATATGGTCTTTTTGAATATAGCAATAATTATTATGATTTTGGGATCCGCTGCGCAGGAAATAAATGCCAGCTTGTAAAACACCGTCGTAACTTGATTTTTTCAATCTTTTTATACAAGAAAAACAACAAGAATCAAACCATTTTAAAACCAAAGACAAAGTTCTTTAGAGTTCTATTCACTCTCTCCCAGTGACTCTCTCAGACGACTCTCTTGGAGCTAGTGACTGGAATCCAGCCGAAATTGGCAAATAAAAGTGAGCCGATGGAGTTCTGAGATTCTATTTTCAGACATTCTAAATTATTTTAAATTAATTTTAACGAGCAAGGGGACACGAATCCTAGCCCTCTTTTAACATACAATTTTACCTTTAACGTTTTATGAAAGATAATTAGAACCGGCCTGAGCCAGTTTATAATATATATTTCCGACTTACAATTAATTTAGCACTGAAAACAGTTTTTAGAGGCTAACATTAACAACTCGCTCCGAAGCAGAACTATAAACGTAAAACAGAAAAGGTGACAAGATTATCTTTCCCTACTGATACGTGTAAGTGTGAAGCACTACTTCATAGAAGGTCAACACAAAACTGAAAACGAAGAGCGCGTTTATATAAATTATGCGAAATAGCTCCTTTTCTACACTGGATCCTGACAATAACAATGATGTTCTGTTTCAGTATCATCAGTCAATGAAGTACGTAAAAAGCATGGAAGCCAGATAAGTTGTCTGGATATTGCCAGGTTGCCAAGTTGCCAGGTCTCCAGACATTTTAGAAGTTGCCACTTGCCAGGTTGCCATCCATTTTAGAAGTTGCCAGTTGCTGGAGTTGCCGAACACCTCTGATCACGTGTGACCAAAGCCCATCGAAGCCATAACGGGTGTGCTTAAGTTATGTCAGATGAAAATCTCGAGGAAGTCTCTAGTTGTGAAGTCATTCGTGTTCTTAGTTAGTGAATGTTAATCTGCTGTACAGCGTGACGTTTGTGTGTATTTTGGTACTAACAAAGCGACGGCCATACCAAGCACATACCAAAATACACACCAAAAGTCACGGCGTACAGCTGGTTTGAAATTCACTAGCTCCGAACATGAAAGACTTCACATCAGCTAACAAAGTATGGACTATGCTGAATAATAAATAGTAATAAATTTTCGATAACAGTAATATAGGAGACAACAGGTCAGTGCTATGGTAGCTGTTCTATGCCGTCACCGCCGAGGAATGTTCTGTAAAAACTATTTCAAACTAAAGCTTCTGAAATACTGCATAACTGAGTTGTTAAGTTGTTGTTCAAGCGCACAAGTGTATAGGTGGTCTTGAACGAGGAGGCCTCCATATGCTGGTAGTACGAGGTCCTCTTTAGCATGATTGATGCCCGCTTCCAACATTTCATAGAATTTTAAAACATGGAACCTTTACTAAAGCTTTAAAATCCAGCACCCAAAACCCGATGAAAACTTAAGCTAAAGTAGTGTGGGGATACTAAATCCTACCAGTCTAGTCATGAGACTTGCTTTTGGCTTGTGAGCGAGGGAGAAGAAGTGGAGAGAGTAATGCACACTTCGTCAGCTATATAGTGTAGTGGAATCTTCGGCAGATAGCAGATTCCCCATTCCCTCCTTGCAGCGAACGGACCAGTCTCATCTTCACTTGTTCTTTTTTTAAGTAAATTCCTTCGTGTCCTTCAGACACAGGAAATATTTAATAGCGTCTCTTATTGTTTTTTCTATTAGGCTGTATGTACAACTGCGTAGTATTTGCCCCATTTATGTTCAGATAGAAAGATTGTGTAGAAAGGAGGAGGATATTTTCTTGTCTCTATTTTTCGGAGCTCTCATTTCATTTTTATTTGGTAATCGGAGTTGGGTGTTATCTGAAATAAACTTAGTAGAGTTGACACCGTAGTTATTTCAGAACTATTGATTAGTGTGGATGTGAGAGAGACATTTATTTGGAGGAGTCATCCGTTTCATGTGATTTATTCGTTGGAGTGCTCTTTAGTCGATTGCATCATTTTTGGAGGTGGAGTCATTTTCGAGTAGCTGGACCAGCTCATCATTGGTCCCTATCGGCGCTCCCGTTCATTACCTCCAAGCATATAGTAGCTCAACCCCTCCAAGGCCCAGTTATCCCTCTCGCCGACAGCAGCAAAACTGAAAAGTGTCTTTTGGACGAAAACCGGCTCATAATGTATAATAAATCGATTCTTGTAACTCTGTTTTTGTTGCAGTCTGTTCGATCGTTGTTTTTTCACAACAAATTGATGTTACCGGTAAGTTCTCACCCTGTGGTATTCTCTCTTCTCCATCCCAACCTTTGATACCACCTCCCTAATATTATCAGGGAAACGGATAAGCACTTTAATCAGCAACTCCTCTGTTACCAAACTAATGTTATAGTCAATGGTACTATGCGCCGCCATCGACTCAGACGTGATTCCCCCGGACGGCCCAGTTTGAAAACCACATGAGCATTAAACAACAAAGGCCGTGAAGCTTTGTCAAGTTAAAGGACGAGAGATACCAAACACAAAAAACCTGCAGCTAAAATCCCAGATGTCAATCTCAGATCGCAGCATCTTTGCGAGTAGAAGCTCCCATCAGCACCAAGAAAAGTGAAATCGTGTGGCTGCCCGATACAACTTAGTGGCGAAGCTCATCGGTTTCGTTGCATTGGCTCCTTGAAACAGGTTATTAGAATTCAATCGCTTTCATAATTCGTCTTCCCCGCCATGCCACTCACCTAACACGCCTTAGGGACAAACAAGCTTGTGTTAGTCCGTTTTGGAGACCTTGCAGCCATCTACTGGCATAACAGAATTTCGTACAACACGGTCGTATGTGTTAACCCGGATCTCCCATAAAATTATGCCACACAATGATGACACAATGATGCTTCCGACGACACTTCGTGTTTGTGATCCACAATTTTGTGCTCTAATCTTCTTTGACAAATCGAATAGTTTTACCGGCGCCTGATTGAAGTCGTTGATAAATCGATCGAGGATAGACCCGTTTAATATAAGCTGCAAAATATAGACCCCATTGTTGTGGGAAATGAACATTATCGTCGTGACCATGCAGTTTATTTCTGCATTTAATCTAGTTTTAAGCAGATCATTAGTCATCAAACGCGAAGGTGTTGCCTATGGCTACCGGACGATTAGTTGGAGATCGGCTTCTCATGTATGTTCTGCGCATGTGCAATTGCGCAATCACGTCAAGATCGACTGAAGCTCGTCTGTTCCGTTAAAAATGCTAATAAATGCATGAACGGACATTCCGATACATTGGCGGACTCTGACTACAATGACACTGGGACATTTCATCTCTCGACAGCATATGACTATTACGTCATTTGTTTCCAACTCGGTCTACCCTGCAATAATGAAATCATTATACCGTTTATGGAGCCCGCAAAATTTTGCTAAAATCTTTTCCCTGAGACAGTGACTGCAGCAACCAATGGATGTTTATGAACATTCTCTGCAGCAAAACGATACTTCAGTGCGTCTGGTAAAATTCGTAGCACGCTTAGCTGGTGCTGAATTCCGCTACTGCACTTTGGGCGTCGAAGAATTCTGCGTAATATTACCCACCATTGGCTTTATCACGTGTCTGTCTGTGTCACCTGACAGCTGATTGCTCTACAGTAATCACTCATTTCAACCAATTTTTAAGATATCGATAAAATGAAACGAGTAATGAAAAATCTGTTAGCTGGGATAGCTGGCATATAGTAAACAGTTGGCTTCTCACGCCACCGTTTGGTAGATCCCACAGTTTGGTAAACGTCTTTGTATATTTGTCTTACTACGCCTTTGGCTGCAGACCAGCTCACGGAACATGGATTCATCTCAGACGCGCCCGATTCCATGATGTTTTATGCACCTGTCTCGCCAGCGTCATTAAACGCTGCAGACCTGTATGTTTCTTACCAGTTTGAAGTTTTTCATTTTCGAATTCAGATTTTCCGGGTATGTAGATATTTCTTGACAAAAACAGACATCTTGACTAGATCTTGCATACAGTAGTCATGGTAAACTAGCCATCACGCTCCCAGTCGCTGTGAGTAAATCACTTTGAAAACACACTTATTAAAAATCCTAAACATTAATTTTGCAGACTTAGTCTGATATCATTTAAATCAGCAAGAGCTAGGCTACTTAATGTGACTACTGGTAATACCAGCCGCGATGTTACGGGAAGGAGAATTTAATATATTCCGTGTACTGAGAAACGAGTAAATTGTTTGATATATTTACATAATAGTTTGTATCTGAGTTTCTTTTGAACAACTAAGCCCCCACTTTAAGTGGGTATGTAGCACCTCTTTTTTACTCTTATTGGTAATAGTGATGTCGTTTTATCTGTAAATTGGAACTTGCAACTATTATATATTTATTTTGCCTACAAAACATTTGAACCCCCCGATTGGATACTGTGGTTGCGACCATGTATTAAGTCATGTTACCATGATACTGTTGCTATTTATAGTTGTATATGCATTAAAAGAGCCATTTGATCAATTGAAATTTCATCATTTATAATAATAGAGGTCTAATGTTAATTAGGGCCATTAGTTAAATGCAAACCCGTTATACTTTAGCTTAAAAAGATTAGCAAAAAACCGTAAGCTATTGAATTTTGTGTTGCAATAACAGATTGAATCTCCATGCATTACTTTTCCATAGTGCTGTATTACTGCTTTATTCAAACATTAAAATGGTGTGGTGTGGTTTACAACTGAAAATTACAATGAAGCAGGAATAGTGTTTTTAAAGACAATTTTAATGTATTTTGTCCAGAAGTGCATGCATCCAACTTGTCAACTGACAAAATAAAACCACAAGATGTCATCATGAAGTTGAAAGAAAATGAATGCCAATACCTTATATATAAAACTCAAACTGCATAAATAACGAGATTACTTGTATTCATATCCGTTAATTCGTTTATTTGTAAAAAAAAAAAATAATGCTGACTATCACAAGAATATAATATGGTTACATTTACTTTATGCTTAAAATTATATTAGTAATAGGATATGTGGTTTGCTATAAGAATTGACAAAGCTCTGCGGTTACCTAAAGAAGGATAATTTTAAGGTTTCCACTCATTTTGTTCATTCAGAGTTTGGTTGCAGTAAGAATTTTTATGCAGTTTTCCTAAGACCTCTGGTTACGATGTCAAGAAAACAACAAATTAAATTCCAAGAAAAATTTACAGAGAAGATCCCCGTGTCTTTCTAAATTACTTGTTAAAAATTGCAGTACGGTATAAACGACAGCTTGCGACAGCTCCTAGCTGTAACTAATTAGGGAAATATTGATAAATTATTCGGTTTGATGAAAATAAAAGCATTTAAGAGTGTTTCACCCTCAATGACATTGCAAGCATGCCATTTTTCTTTGTTGCTAATATTATTATCGGAAAGTAAAATGCATGGAATGGAGTGGAGAACATTGATAAACGCTGGGTAAATGAAACGATTTAAATAATTTACTGAAGTATGCATGTGGAAATTTTTGGAAAGTATGTATTTTATGTTACTAATTCACATGATGATGACTAATTGATGCTATGAAGTTTAAGTACATATTAATTCAATATACAGTTAGTGTAAATTAATTTTAGCGGTATTTTTATTTCATAACATTAAATAGACTTTTCGAATCATTCTTAACGAAATTGATAACGATGTTGGAACTCCGGTTTCATTCTTTTTCAACTGCTACTTTCCCTTCTTTTTGTACCATTTCGTATTACCAGTTCGTACCTTTTGAGTCAGTGGTCTGCTATTGTTTCATAAACATTTGTGTCGGAATTATTGCTGCAGAAGCCCTTTCTCGAATTCAGACTACTGTCGTGGACTGAATTCATAAAAACATGTCCAGCCTTCAGGATACCACCACTGATATAGACGAATTTCAAAGTTATGAGAGATGCCAGTATTTTTGCAAGGTACGCCAACAGAAGATAATTGGTACTCAAAGTCGAATGCCCTCACCATGCCTCCCACCAGCTGAAACTGAGTTACAATTGATGGCTATTATAAATGAGCGTCAAACCGAATCTTTGGGATTATCATGCCGATTTTTCACGGTGACGTACGAATTCCCGAGTTCTGTAAGCAGTCTGAGACATTTATCTATACGAATTACATAATTAGCGTTGAATTTAATAACTTTTAAATAATTTAGTGGTCCATTTTTAGATTGTAGGACTGACTGTCACGTGTGTACTCAATAATTGTGATGCAGAACAAGACAGGATCATAGATATCAACCTTATCTAAGGACATGTCCCCAAGTTGGTAATTAATGATTTAAAAAACTTTTATGATCATTTGTTCGTCATAAGCACATGTATGAATTGGCTGGAAATAGCTTATGAGCATTTTAAAGATAATTTATTGCACTATTGTTATTGTATACCTATCAGTGCAATTTTTAAATGTACATATATATGACTTTCTCAGAGAAATGTATCCTCCTGCAAATATTGTATATTAAATAATTTTAATTGTAGAGCTCGTAATTGATTTGTTTAACATACTATTCTCTTGACGCACTTATGTTGTATTTTAATTAATTTTATCAAAACGAACGTGATCATAGAAACGTACTTAATGGATGCATTCATGTTGAGTCTGTCGTTAGTTTTTGAGAACTTTGTTAACATAACCTTAACCACAGACGTATGAGGTTTTCAAATTAATTATTAAATTTGACAGGTTATTGTCATTACAATAGATTGTATAAGGTTTTGGACTTCTGTTTTTCTAATATACAAGTAGGAAAGACATGTATATTGCTCTTATCATGTGATGGAAAAAAACCCAGCAACAATGTATTAGATAACCTCAGAAGACATTACATAGGTATACGTCAAGTTTAACAAATGCAAGGTTTTTTGTTGGCTGACTGCATTTTGATAAAGTTATCATATCATATAAATCGTGGCACAGTTTCACACTTGCGGTTTGTTCTTATAAAGTTTCACGTTGAGTTATTCGCTAAACCTTTTTCCTATCAGAAAAAGCAGCTTTGCTGCTCTCAGTAGAATTACCAATTACCAGCAATTGAAGGGAAATTGTATGTATTTTTATTATGTATCTTCATGAGACATACTAAAAACTTGTTTTATAAAAAATTCGTATATCTCTGTTTAATTTTTCAATCCCACTAATTTAATACAGGAGATCCACAACTCAAATTTTAGCCATGGCGAGCGTTTCATCTATAATTTTTTGCCTCGGGATAGCCTTTATGATTTCTACGACATTCGCCCACGAAATGGGATACGGGGCATCAGGCTGCGAAATGGATCCAGGTGGTACTCATGTTTGCTCAACTTGTTTTAATCTCGTCTGTCGTGAGAAAGAGGAGGAAGTAAGCGAAGACCCAGTAATGTCAACAACAGACGTAACAACAACCACATACTGTGACTGTAAGGACGGATTCCAATATTCTGAGGAAAGTGAGATTTGTCTTCGTGTAAAGGACGATGGTACGTTGGATCCCGAGCCGTATGATCCCTGTCAAGAAAACAACGCTGGAACTGGAACAGCGATAGTATCTGGGGGAGCTATCATCTCAAGTTTAGGAATGCTAATCATTATGAATTTTTTTACGAGAAATTAGAACAGTCTAGTTTCAAAAAAGTATGTTCTTGGGCTAAACTTTTAAAGAAATAAAGGCACTATCCCAAATACAAACGAAAACTTTAGGTGCTTAGCAACCGTATTATTGTATTACATTGACATTTTCATAACCTTGACATGGGATGGAATTTGGATATTCACTTATTATTGTCCATAACTGTCTCATTTTATTTGTTTGTTGTGTTTATACATTTTTAAGTGTATTGTCCTAAACTCGCATTCGAAATTAGGTGGGAACGGAGAGAAAAATTTACCTATGTACATATTATGATAGATATATTTACTCTATAAAACCCACATAAAAGATAATAATTAAAGAAGGCGTACCAACCAAAGCTTGGCTCTCTCAGTTTCCATTTCGAACTGAAATTGTAGGCAAGAATAGAATACTAGCTCTTAAAAAGTATTAGTATTAAGTAATTACCATGCTTTGAAAACATTGTTGTTATTTTTTATACAAAAAATGTGTACAAAACTACGATCTGTACATATGAACTTACCCATTCTGTAAACCCGGATAATTTTCCATCTTCTATCATTTTTTCAACTGTATATTCCGACAAGTGTGAGCCCACTACATTTTCAACAAAAAAATTATAATGAATCCAATTTTGTTAATAGCTGTGGTCTGTGGTCATAGCAAATTGAGAAGTTTTGATTGCCAATACAATATGCTTATACTTATAAACGTTTGACGCCTTATTCGTGCTCTGCATTTGTTCCTGTAATCCGTCTGTGCAACGTGATATTCATCCATTGTATCAAAAAAGTTCCGAAGTAGAGCTGAGTGCTGTATGTTTCTGATTCACGTCAAAGATGAGACTCTCGTTTCTTTTTCTTCCTTTGTGCTTAAACTTTTCATATCTGGAATATTAAAGGGCAAAAAATGTCAACTCAAAGAAAATGAAAGCCAAGTAGATGTGCATTTATAGTTCAAGTGAAACTTTTGACTAGCGTCCATAGCTGCCACAAGTTTACCACATTTTTTAGACAATTTTGATTTTTTTGTTCCAAATTTCACTCTTACCATTAACCATACATACAATTCGAAATCAACGATTAAGCAAGAAAATGTCTATACATATTGGAAATTTTCAACTAATTTTACCTTTTAACTTTGCTCGAATTACTTGTGAGCTGGTTTTGATTGTAGACATTAAGTCGTCGAGCTCGTTTTTCGTTTCTAAAAAAATAATATTTCAAAGAAACATTTACATGTATTTAAGCTGTTATCATTTGCTATAAATCAAACCTTTCTCAAGAGTTGCAGTTGCACTTGTTGGGGATAAAATATCGCTGTGTAAGTTCCTGACTTTGTCAACGTTGAGTTTAAAGTCATCGATTAGTTTCTTTGCACTGGCAACCTGCAGGTGCCACAAATACTTGTTAGATTTTAGACTCAGAGCAAGCGGGTAGTACCAGCTATAATGATGTATTAAACACTTAAGCAGTCACTATATGCTTGCCTGTTTTAAAACTTCGTCCACCTCATTCGGAGGCGTTGGCATTTCAATTGTTATGTGCCAATTGGCGGAATTCTTTTTTAATGTGGTCGAACTTTTGCTTCCGTTACTTGGTGTATCCTCTGCATATTCATCTTCACAGATTCCGGCCTATTAATAACCATTTTTTTAAACAGCTAGTATGCCTAGTCTTCACATTAAAATTTAAAATAATATTACATTGTATTGAATGTTAACCTTGAGACGATACTCTGCAAGACGATCTCTGGTCATAACTAATATTGAAATTTAGAAAATAATCAGCCTGGCTGTATTTGCCAACTATTTTAATTGAGATATCGTGTTTTATTAATTATAATGCAAAGAGCACACAGGGGATTAGCAAAAAACCGTAAGCTATTGAATTTTGTGTTGCAATAACAGATTGAATCTCCATGCATTACTTTTCCATAG
>JAQIWO010000706.1:0-12744 GCA_034695405.1 Entomobrya muscorum | reverse complement strand
TCTGGTTATTTTCAGCTGAGAGAGACCATTCTGAGTCACGTGATTCGTGAAGAAATAAACAGAGGATCATCTAGACCAAATCTACGTTCGATTCGTCTCGTTCAGAAGGGATGGCTGGAGGATGCCTGCCGCTTGCTCCACAAATGGAGGAAACCTCTCTACAAAATTAAATTATCGAAGGACCAATCTAACAATGACCAGCGGCATTGTCACAAGTTGCTTGACCAGTTCACTAGAACTGTGACAGGAGAGTTCCGCCTGGAACCTATAATCCCTCCATTTAGTGTCCAAATCTTTCCGGATTTTTTCCACGAGGAGAACCACCAGAGCTTATCCGACTTTTTTGAGAGGTGCGCCGAAGGGCTAGTGGAGTTGTCAATGACCATTCCAGAAAGTGGGGGAACCATGACTTTCATTTTCCCTAATCATGTGCTCAAGTTTCCCCGACTTCAGTGTCTAAGTTTTCATTTTTCTGACTGTCCTTCTTGGAGATATGATGAGCTTTTATCCAATGAGAAGAGCGTCTACTTTCTCCAAGCAATTTTAAATGGGACCGAAGAACTAAAACGGCTTTCTTTCATTCCCTCAAACAAAATGCGGAAAAGTCTGAGAGGTGTTGACTATTTGTGCCTTCCCCAGACCATCACTCACATGAACGTCAGACACATTGGGAGAGCGTCCCAACAGCATATTCTACTAAGGAGCGATCTTCCCAATCTGACCGAACTGACCATTCAATTCGCCAGCACTCCTTATCCGGATGGCTTTATTTACAAAGTTTTGGACAGGTTTAAAAGCACTCTCTGCAGCTTTTTGGCAGCCGGTTATCACCAGACCAGGTTTCCTCGTCGACCAACGTTTATACGATTTCCATTGATGGATCGTCTACAAACCTGTAAATTCCTTACTGCTTTTGCCGAGTTGGAACCTGAGCACCCACCACTCCCAGAGCTGCTTCCAAATCTAAATGAACTAGGTTTGGATATTCACACTGAAGAAATGTTCCTCAAATGGACTTCCCATACGGTGTTCCCTGGAGTGACCAAGCTCCGTGTCAGCTTATTAAAGACGGATAGTAGTGGAGTAAATGTACATTCCTTGTTCAGCTTTAAGTTGGAAACAGTTCAGCTCCTCCAAAACAGTTTCCCGAGTCTCCGCTCATTGAATTTATCAGTTAGCTGTACGGAGACCAGTGGAATCCCACATTTATTTTTGAACATGACCCAACTCACAGAGCTGACCTTGGTCGTCTATAATTGTCCTCATCGTTTGAATGCCAACCTTTGGGACGCACGTCTTGCCGGGGTTCCCGTGGGAATGGTCGCCGGTTTGAGGATGAACCCAGGTATATGGCCGAATTTCCAGCTCAATGATGATGGCTTCCCGTCCATCAGAAGGTTGACAGGTAGAAAAATAATAATTAAGTGGGTTACGACTTGAATGTTTAAGATCAATTACTAAATATTATAAGTGCTATCTTCTTCTGTAGAACTGAAGAGCTTATGGATTTATGACAAGATGCCGGAAGGAGATCTCCACCAACAACAGCCCCTTATTTCTGACCTGTCCTTCTACTTTGCTTTTCTCAAGATGCCAAGTCTCAAGGAACTCCACCTTGGGGGTAGATTCAGGGTGAGAATTTCCATGCTCTCCAGAGTCTTTTCTTGTTGTTTTTTAAAGTTTACTTTGACAAAATGTTTTACAGTTGTACATTTTTTTTAATGCAGCCGTCACCAGAAATGGCAGGGGCATGGATGGCAGATAATCGTTCTCTTTTCCAGCACGCTTATTAATGATGGACGAGAGCCCTCCACCACCGTCCACTTCTACTGTTTTGCTGATGCACAATAAATCAGGGATATTGAACGAAAAAATGACTATCAAATGTGATGGAAGTGGAAGATGTATTGAAAGTCCTTTGGTTAATTATGTTTTCCTTTACTTAATCATACAATCTGATTATATATTTCATGTTTTGTAATTTGACAGTAAAAAAATAATTGTGAAGAAGAAGTTGGATAGGTCATGTTGATTGTCAGCACATGAATTTATTTGAACTTAATCCCAATGGTAACAATAGTTGGTAAAAATCAGCACCCCGTCCGGGGGTAGCGTGGTATCAGGGTATAGTAAGACTGTTTATGTTTTTGTTTAAAGAAAACAGTTCACTTCAGTATTTAAAGTATTCTTGATCTGTTTTCAATTTAAAATTAGTATGTAATAATAACAATTATGCGTTTAATCCCAGTCAAAATGTAAACATAATGTACTCCCATTAGTCTGATTAGTCCTATTACTATATTACCCCATTATCACTTCCATCCAACTTTTGTTTACATTTAGCACAGTCATCATGGGTTGCCTTACTTTCCTTTTTTCACTTTTTGTCCTGTAACCAGATTTGAGGTTTTTTTGGTAAGGATGGTTGTAAAAAAAATTAAATAGGTGTAAAGAATTGTTTGTTGAGAGATGAGAACGCAAGAAAGCAGAAAACAAACTCAAAACAAACTTGTTATTTGTGAAATGTTAAGTTTACAATGGAAGATGGGAAAAATCACAAAAAAAGTATGTAGTTTCAGAGAAAACTAAAATTTTGTTTGTTATCTTACCAGATTTTTTGGATAATAATTATTTTATATTGATTTGATAATAATTACAAAAAATAAAATGGAAGTTGTTTCGCTTCAAGAAAAACAGAACTAAATTGCATAACGATTACACTTGTTAACATAGAAAATTTTGGACGCGCAAAATCTTACAAATGGACCTGCAACGCAGATTTTTCGTCCCTTGTCCGAGGGCAAAATCCCTCATGACCAAACATCCCTCAAAAAGTTTTCCGTCCCTTGGCAGATCCCCTTTGCCCGCGTGAGCAAAAAAAATAAATTTTTTCTTCCCTTGTCGACGCTAAAAATGACAAAAAAACGGGGTTTTCGTCCCTCAAAAAAACTTTCGTCTCTTGTCAGACCTTCCTTGCCCGCATGAGCAAAAAAAAGGAAATCAAAATAAATGTTGGAGCATCCCTCATAAAAAAATTTCGTCCCTTGTTTGCTTTGAGTTCCCCCTTAAAAAACGGCAACGCCGATGTTGCGTTCCGTAAGATGTTGCACGTCCGGATATTTTTACGCATAAAATATTTTTGGGGAAATTATTAATTCCATTTACTACAATTTCAATTTAAGGTAAATAACTGCACAATAGTTTTTCAAAAGTTGAAGTTCAAAAGCTCAAAAATCATTAATACCACAATGATAATCATCGGATTAATATTTGTTTTACATATTATAGTCTGGTATTCTTATACACTGGAATAGAGGGGCAGAAGGTAGATTGAGGAAATATTGGTAATAATGCATGAAAAACATGAAACCAGTTTTATCTATCCTTTCTTTTCCATGAGGTAATCTCCTCTATCTACTCAAACGAACTCGTGTCATCATAATATTTGCTTCACTTATGAACTCATATTATTTCTGGTGAATGCTTTCTTTTTCAGCGTTATCATAAACCGTGAAATGCAATTCTGGTCTGCCTCGCTTATACACGGTCAATATTCTTGGCACAAATGAAACTACGGAGCTGCTTTTTACGTGCATCCGTCATGCGACTGGTAAAAAATATACTAAAGCTTATATATGTGATTGTTATAATGTGATGTTCACTGGCATTTCATCTCCTTTCGTTTTGTATAGGCGCATCTCAATATTATCAGTCGGGCACAAACAAAGCAAAAACTTGTTTTATTTCATTTCTAAAAAGTAGTGCACTGCAGCTACATAAGTTTACTCCAAAAAATTGAAATATTGCTTGCTTGCTTGAAATGCTCCACTAGACAATAATTTATAACTCCAATGCATACATTTCCCAAGAACTCACTCAAGTACTCCCAATCGAGTTTATTACAAGCACACTTCTAGAGTCAACATAAAGAGGCTCTAAAGGCTTCATAAAAACCACCACGACCACGATGACATTTTAACCCCTTCATCTGATTAAATATAAGCCTTTAAAACTATAACAATGCATCATGCTTTGCTTTTTATACTAATACTCCTTCCATCATTTCTGCTAAAAAAGACGCATCCGTCATGCTTCATCCTGATTGCTACTTTGTCCCCATAATTGAAATCACAGCTGATTTTGTTTTGATCCTGCTCACAGCTCACACAAGAGTAGCCTCGTCTTTGCCAAGACAATAGCAGTGGAAGGTTATATTCTGCCTTTATGTTTTGTGTGCTGCAACTGTATACACAAGTGTCACAGTTCAATCAAGTTGTATGCTTCAAGTTCAAGTCTAACTTATTAATTTTAAAGTCTCATCATATCATAAAAGGTCATCATTTAGCAAAGAGAATTGGAACACATTTTAACAATTTGGCCATGAAAAATACAAAATTTTTAGTTTGAAACATTTTTTGCGCTTTGAAAGTGTGTTAAAATTTCTAACTAATAATAATAAATCCTTCTTAATATTATCCCCCGTGAAGGCTATGAAGTTGACAGAGGAAACCTCCAAAGTACGGAAAATTGAGGGGAATATTAATTCAGACAACAATGAAGCTTGCGCAACGTCGTCCACGGTTGAATCATCTTTGGAGCAAGATGATGGGTCAATGTTTACACAACTGTTTGACCGTGTCTTCAATGAGGACTTGGTAATATAAACGAAAATTACATTTATATTTAAACATAAATAAATAATATGCAAAACCTTGAATTGTAACGTCTGGTTTGTTTTATTCAGCTGAGGGAGATGACTCTGAGTCACGTGCTCCGACAGGAAATACAAGGAGGATCATCCAGAGCGAATCTCCGTTCGATCCGCCTCGTTCAGAAAAACTGGCTAAAGGATGCGTGTCGCTTGCTTCACAAATGGAGGAAACCTCTATACTCCATCAAATTAATGAAGGACCCATCCATCAACGAACAGCAGCTTGGCCACAAGTTGCTGGACCAGTTTACTAGAACAGTCTCAGGAGGATCTCGCCTGGAACCAACGATCCCTCCATTTCGTGCTCAGATTTTCCCGGATTTTTTCTACGAGGAGAACCACCAAAGCTTATCCGACTTTTTTGAGAGGTGTGCCGAAGGGCTAGTGGAGCTGTCAATGAACATTCCAGAAAGTGGGGGGACCATGACCTACATTTTCCCCAGTGCCGTGCTCAACTTTCCTCGGCTGCAGAGGCTTGCTCTCTACTTTACCGACAGGATAGGATTAGGGACAGAGGAGGGAGTAGTTTCAAACAAGGAGAGCGTCTACTTCCTCCAATCAATTTTAAATGGGAGCGTGGAACTACGCCGTCTTTGCCTATTTCCTTCCAACAATCTGCGAACCACTCTCAGAGGACTTGACTATTTGCACTTGCCTCAGACCATTACACACCTGGACGTCAGGCACATTATGAAAACGTCCCTACACCATAATAATATCTTGCTGAAAAATCACCTCCCTTTTTTATCTGAGCTGAAGATTCAGATCGACAACGCTCCTTATTCCGATGGCTTCATATACAAAGTCTTGAGCAGATTTAAGAGCAGTCTCTGTCACTTCTCGGCAGCAGGTGCACACCTGGACTCCAGCCTTCCACGTCGCCCAACCTATATACGATTTCCATTGATGGAGAGACTGCAAACGTGTAAATTCCTTACTCATTTTCCCGAGCTGGAACCTGAGCACCCTCCACTCTCAGCGCTGCTTCCAAAACTAAATGAGTTGGGTTTGGATCTTCATACTGAGGAAATGTTCCTCAAGTGGACCTCCCACTCTGTATTCCCGGCAGTGACCAATCTCAGTGTCAGCTTAATAAAGGCGGATAGCAGTGGAATACTCCCGAGTTCCTTGTTGAGCTTTAATTTGGAAAAGACACAGCTCCTTCAAACCAGTTTCCCCAGCCTCCGCTCACTACAGTTATCAGTTGGCTGTACGGAAACGAGTGGACTTAGAGATTTATTTCTGAAAATGACCCAGCTCACAGATTTGAGTCTATTTGTCTGGAATTGTCCGCAGAATCCGAATTTCGACCATTGGGACGCACGTTTAGTCGGCATGCCGGAGGGACTGGTCAACGGACTGAGGACGAATCCAGATTTCTGGCCAAATTTCCATATCAATGATGATGATGATGGCTTCCCGTCCATCAGAAGGTTAACAGGTAAATAAATAATAATAAAGTGGACTACAAATTTAATATTTAAATCAATTTACAAAAACTAAAAGTGTTATCTTCTTTTGTAGCACTCAAGAGGTTGAAGATCTATGGCAAGAGGTGTGTTGGCGCGGATCCGCCCCAACAATCCCTTATTTCTGACCTGTCCTTCTACTTTGCTTTTTTCAAGATGACCAATCTCAAGGAACTCCAGTTTGGCGATGGCTTCCGGGTTAGAATTTCTTTCTTAGTTAGAATTTAGAATGTTTAACATTGGTTTTTGCTCTGTTTTCAGTTCCTTTGACCATCCATTTTCCCTAACTTTTATGTTTTACACTTTTTTCTATGAATTCAGGCGTCACCAGAAATGGCACGGGCATGGAAGGCAAATAATCGTTCTCTGTTCCAGAAAGGTTCCACATGAGCAGTCTACCCGTCGCTTCTGGCTAATTCGTACTAAATTAGGTAAACCGGAAGAAAAAAATGTTTATCAAATGTAAAGGAAATCAGGGATGCAGATTTTTGTTAATCATAGTTTTCCTTAATCTTAATAATATTTTGCAATGGACAATCAAATAAGTATATGAGGATCTGGTAGAATGGATTTTACATAGCATTACTTATCATGTAGCATAGTGATAATTCATGACGTACTTTCTAATGCGTCGTCTTCCCATCCATCCAGCCACGGATTTAGATTTACGAATGCATAATTAACGCTTATTACTTGAAAGTTTCTGATGACGAAATAGATATATCTTAAAGAATATAAGTATGCAGTCTGGTTTCCTTGCAAGTTGTAAAAAATTACAGATGGAAGGATGGATGGAAATTACATATTTAGAAAAAAATCCCATGTTACCCCATAATCACCTTCAACCAACCTCTACTTACATTTACCTAGTGTCATCGTGACTTACATAAATCTGCCTGCCTTTTTTATTTCGTCATAATAATAATATTATGTCTCTCCGGTTGAGTTCCTGCCTGCATATTCAAGAGAGCATTCAAGGAAATACATTAAAAATGTACACATGTAGTTAATTGTTACATGCAATGTAATAGTTAGTAACACAACAGTTTAATTGTACAAAAATCACGAATCATGTATAGCAAACAATTTTAATAAAAACCGCTTGAGTGGTTGAGCTTGTAAATATTTCTCAAAAAACCATTATTCTATAAATCATATGAAACCTTAGTTTTATTTAACATGCGGCAAGAAGAAATGTACAGTTGTAGAATGAAGATAAATGGGGATTAAAGTAGTAATTATTAATGATTAATTTTCCCAAAGGCGTGGAATCAACAATTATAGATGAGTTCCTCACAAGGGCATTTAAAATTTCAGTGTTTAATTATATTTAAAACAGTGCATGTGCACGTTCATTTGAATAAGTTAGCTAATTATGATATGTGTTGATTTATAATTAATATCTAATCTAGACAATACACCTATTTAATTATAGTGATACAGTTAAATTATTTAAGTGAAAATTTATAAATTTGCTGCAGCACAAAATTAAAGGTTTAAATTTTAAATGTTTTATTTTCGGTTACTCCAGACGGTACGATTTTGTCAAATTAAAATTGTCCCATGGTTAGTGCGCATTCCTAACTGGATGAGATGGTATTGTGCTAATTATCATACCGATATAAATATTTACAACGATGATTTTCAGATTTCGTAGTATTAACATTTTAAATGCCTCTTCTGTGTTACAAGTGAGTTGAACAAGTAACTACAATAGTGAATTAATTTATTACAATTATGAATTCCAAGAATGATAAAAACTTTCAGAATATCAAGCTCAGACTTACAGGTTTTTCGTTAAGGGCACCTCAGTGAAAGTGAAGTAGTTCAAGTAGTGAATCTTCAACCGCATGTATGAAGGCATTCCATACTTCTGGACTACAACCAATAAGTCGTCACATGTGTGCTACCTTACCTCGTATTGTTAGAACGTAACTAATCAAGAGTCCAAGAAATCATTTAGAAAGAAAATACTGGAATATTTGAGGCATTAGTTGTGGGAACGTTTAAATCATCTTCAGAAATATTCTTGTAAGAAATTGGGGCAGAGGGCAGTACACTTTGAATATTTATTAAGCCCTTTTTAGACTCTATTTTAAACTGAAGCAAGACGGTTGCAAATGTAATTATGGTTCCAAGCACCTAAAACATCACAAATTTCATCAACTTTAGTGGAATGCTTTCTTCCGATATAATTTGCATTTATTTGATTTGGTATGTTGAATAATTTTTTTAAAATGATACTTACTGTTGTGATAAACCCATGTGTCAAGTTGAAAAAATTCAATCCTTTTAATCCCATTTCGTCTCTGCTGATTTCTTGATGCAAGATTTGTAACCATGAGGACATTTTGATGCCATGATCAGCGTCCAAATTATGGTCCATTGTCTGCCTGGTAGCAATTCTGAGGTCCAAATGTTCCAATGTTTTTTGCTCATTACGTTGACGGTGAGATGCAACCAAAGCGACAGAAATTCGGAAAATACATTTCTTAAACTCCTCCACTTTCCGATTTCCGTCAGCAGCTGTAAACAAAACTAGAACGAAAATGATAATCTCATGTCCATATACTAGTACACTTGACATGTGGTTAATCTCAAGCACTTCAAATACACCAAACACAACGTTGGGACAAGAATATAAAAATAGAATACAATCAGAGCTCCGAAAACTTGGTTGATTGAGTTGAGAATGTTGGCCAGGTCGTCATAGTTGGTCTGGATTAACTTCAGAATATTTTCGAATTCCAAATTTTTGAGATTTTGAGAGAGGATGATTCTATACGTCTTCTCCATTTGTTGAGAAAAGTGTTGACAGACGGCACACACCATAGCAGCTCCGATGTAACAAAGAGCCTCCATCATGTATTCCATGTAGTACTTGTAGAGCCCATGTAGTCGACCAAATGCTCCAATGGCCAATAAAAACGGTGAATCAGGAACGACGAAGTCTCCAATATTATTGATGTGTAAATATTTAAGTAAACTAGAAGCCGAACGTAAGAGGGAGGCTCGCCAATTTACTATGAAATGTCCGTAAATTTCATGCTGATGCCAAGCATACTTTCCCCAAGATGAAAGCAAAATAACGATAACTGAAATCTGCAAATAAATGCTCGGATTAATATCCGCTTTTTTAGGAGATCCAACGTCCAGTAATAAGTTCCGAGCTTGATCCTGATGCGATTGGCAAGCCACAGGAAGACTTTCGAAGGATTTTCTCTTAAGCCAAAACGTAGCAAACCAGAGAGAAGGTAGAATGCATAGTAAGGGTTCAGTAATGATGGGTCATGCATATTCCGGTGAATTCTTTAAATTTGTTCTAAACAGGAGCTGAATCGCTAGCAGGCGCCTCAGTGCTGTGCTGAGAGTTAAAAATGTACTTAGAACTTGTTGAAAAAAATTGGTTTGAAGTTTATAAACCGGCGTTTGATGAGGTTTTCCAGAAATCCTTGTGAAACGAAAGGGAACAATTAAAAGGAAGTAGGAAACGTCAAAAAACAATTTGAGGAGGCGAAACACGTGAAACTGGAAGGAAGTGGAGATCTGAATTTTGGGAAAAAATAAAGGTTGCAAAAACTGATGTGGAATTGATATAGAGGTTTGCGGATTTAGGGAAACTTTCTTGGGCTCAGATTGCCCCAGTTCTGGTTCCATGGTATGAAAATGACCGTACACGCAATAAATTACTACTTGAAAGAGAGAAAAAGCATGTGAGAGAAAGTACATAAAGTGTTTAGCTTTTATTATGTTTTAACGGGCGTTGGCATGGATGGTTTTTTTGTAAATGGAGCGTTCATTGCTCTGAGAAATTAGACAGGCGACTTAAACTTCTATGTTTTATTATATGCCTGGGCACGTTCGTGTTGCCAACTAATTACCATGTGCTGTGCGTTTTGTCAATTTTTATATGCACACATTCTATAATAATAATTCGATCACTTTGCATTTATATTGAGAACGTTCTCTTGTGGTTTCTAAGCTCTTCGGTGTCTTTACTGTCCAGGGTTATTATGTATCATTATCCATGTTCCATGCACATAACAAAAACAGAACACACCCTGTCCCTCGACGTCTTGGAAAGTACATTGCCATATTATATAATATTTTTACCAACTTACGACAAGGAAAATTAGACTGGCTTATTTGTGTTTGATTACTTGACGGTCAGTTCTCGGTATTCTAGCTTCGCCCAAAACATTCACGTGCAGAAGGGAGAGACGACAAAAACTAATTAAGGAAGATTACTGCAACAAAATTTTGCAAGTTTTTTTTTTAAACTAATCTCACTACTAGTAAAAAAAACCCACAGGATTCGACAATTCTCCAAAATCCAGACCCATACACTATACTAAAAAAGTTTATACCAATTTTTATAAACATTTTATTTTCGTCATCTACAAGCCTAACGCTGTCTTTCTTTCGCGAATGAGTAGATGGCTAAATCTAATGTAAACTTAAACATTTAAACATCTGTAGTAGACATAAAATATTTGTAAGTAATTATTTTAGACTGAATACATTACCGAACGTAACTAGTTTCACCGAAAAATAAGAAAACGTGAAGGACAAATATATTTTCAGTGTAATTGAAAATGTCTTCCTGAAATATATGAACAATACATGAAAGTTTTTCTACTTTAAACAATCAAGGTTCACGTATTGTGCAGTTTTTATCAGTACAACTTATTGAGAACGAATAGCATTCCTCTCTGTATGACAATACTCAACTTGGTGAGTCAGTTGAGCCATACCCAAATTCCATGTGAATCACAGGTACACCATGTTATCTTGGAGCTTTACTTGCAAATTTACAATTTTTATTCCGATAACGAACTCTAAAATCCACAAAAATAAACGAATGAAGGAATGTTGAATGTGTTTCTTATACGTTTATATATTCATTTATTTAAAAGGCTTTGTATAGTTGAAAATCAACGAAATAAAAAATATATATTCGTTCAATATTTATAAAAATATACATGCATAATTATAATAACCAAAAAGGATTAATTTGCTTTTTAAATAAAATCTCCCATGAATGTTTTATTGTGAGTAAAGAAGTCCCAAAAGTATATAAAAACCTTATAAAGGCCAAAAAATGCACTAGTATATTTGCAGGTTTGTACATTGGCATTAAGCTAGAATTTTTTGCAACGTCCAGTGTGAATATGGCATCAGCTCGCTTTTCTCGTCGCAATAAGCCCATGTTATGATTACGTGTCATGGAATAAGTTTTCTATTTCAAGCTGTTGTTTTACATGTGTGTTGTTCTGGTGCTATTTTGTTCGTGATAAAATTGGCAACTAAATAATAAAAAAAACATACTTTATAAAAAATTACACACACGAAAATTTCTCCATTTTTTAAAGTGGCTTTTTAGGAAAAAACTTAATCCACTGGGTATAAAATGACAAAACATTAATTACACACATACACATATACAAGTCAAAATAGTTAAATTAATGCACAAGATGAATCCATTATAATACATAAATATAATTTTTTTACAAGCAACAGAGCAAAATTTAATGGTATTCAAATGTTGTGGCTGACTGAGTATGCTCATTTATTTGCACTTAACGATAGCATAATAAAATATTTTATATTGAAGCTCTGAGTTTTATCAATAAAAATGCATCAACTATACAAATTGTGAACTTCATTTTTATTACTTTACGTGTAAATTTCTGACCTTTCTGAGCAAGGCAGATATTTGAATGTTCTCTACAAAATTAAAATTTCTTCTCATCTTATGCTACAGTAATTTGGAAGTTTGTGCAAAAGCAGTTTATCGTTAACAAAGCTTTGAATATCGAAATTTTTGCCGAAATAATTTAAAATTTAAACAAACATTGAGTGAGTGAATTGGATAAAATATTTTCCTTCAACATTAATTTCACCACGACCACTTCGTAAAAAAATCCAACAACGTGGAACGCTCAACAAGAATCTAAACTCATTTATCATTTATTCATTCAAGCATTTGAGAGCAATTCAAAATTCATTTATGAACTGAATTATGAACGATTTAATCGCGTGTTGTGTTCAATCTAAATGCCTTTTCCTTCATGCTTTTGAAAAGCTGAATATATGTAAATTCGTTTTGTAGCTACATAGATTAATTTTCCCAAATCCAAAATGAAGATTTTATGTAATTCTGACAGTATCCCTTTCACAAAATATACGATGAGGATCGTATCTACGGCAATTTACTTTGCAGTAACAACTTTTAGCTACAGTTTAGATTTAAATATAGTAACAATATTAAAACCTTGTACTTTCCACTTTATATATTACCCAGAAAGCACTCCATTCGATCCCTACCAGAAAGGATATTCATTCAGAAACAGTTTTCAAGACCTTTGCAGAAACACACAAAATTGTATAAGTATTCAATCAAGAGTCAATATAAGCTCTAACTTACGCTGGTCAGAACAAAAGAGTAATAGAGTTCAGGAATGGAAGCTTTACAATGCAACCGAACAAGTTTTGAGTAATTATGTAAATACATTATGGAAAGCTTTAGGTTTAAAAACGCATCGATATATTTGTTTAGTTCAA